>JBBPBX010003669.1:28481-48399 GCA_038048925.1 Garcialebias charrua
GCTTTTTTACTTTGCTGCCATGATTCTGACATACAATAAATTCAATTCAATTCAGTTTATTTATATATTGCCAGGTCACAACAGAAGTCATCTCAGGGCACTGAACATAAACATTTACAGGTGCTAATCATAAAATCAGAATATCATGAAAAAGTTGATTTATTTCAGTAATTCTATTTAAAAAGTGAAACTTGTTCAAAGTATATTATATTTATTCATTACGCACAAACTGGTATATTTCAAATGTTTATTTATTTTAATGGTTGATTCTAACTGACAACTATGTGCATCTCCACAAAGTTGGTCAGCAGCAGGAAGCATGAAGTTCTCTAAAACTTCCTGGTAGATGGCTGCGTTGACCTTGGACCTCAGAAAACACAGTGTACCAACACCAGCAGATGTCATGCCACCCCAAACCATCACTGACTGTGGAAACTTGACACTGGACCTCAAACAAAGTGGATTCTGTGCCTCTCCTCTCTTCCTCCAGAATCTGGGACCTTGATTTACAAAGAAAATGCCACATTTACTTTCAGCAGAGAACATAACTTTGGACCACTCAGCAGCAGTCCAGTCCTTTTTGTCTTTTGTCCAGGTGAGATACTTCTGACACTGTCTCTTGTTCAAGAGTGGCTTGACACAAGGAATGCACCAGCTGAAACCCATGTCTTGCATACGTCTGTGCGTGGTGGTTCTTGAAGCACTGACTCCAGCTTCAGTCCACTCTTTGTGAATCTCCCCCACATTTTGGAATGGGTTTTGTTTCACCTTCCTCTCCAGGGTGCGGTTATCCCTATTGTCTGTACACTTTTTTCTACCACATTGTTTCCTTCCCTTCGCCTCTCTATTAATGTGCTTGGACACAGAGCTCTGTGAACAGCCAGCCTCTTTAGCAATGACCTTTTGTGTCTTGTCCTCCTTGTGCAAGGTGTCAATGGTCGTCTTTTGGACAACTGTCAAGTCAGCAGTCTTCCCCATGATTGTGCAGCCTACAGAAGTACAAAGTAGACTGAGACCATTTAAAGGCCTTTGCAATTATTTTGAGTTAATTAACTGATTAGAGTGTGGCACAAGGTGTCTTCAATATTGAAGCTTTTCACAATATTCTAATTTTCTGAGTCATTAGTTATAATAGTTAACATTAAAATAAGTAAACATTTGAAATATATCAGTCTGTGTGTAATGATTGAATATTATATACATGTTTCACTTTTTGAATGAAATCACTGAAATAAATAAACTTTTTCATGATATTCTAATTTTATGACCAGCACCTAATGTGTTAACCCTTAGATGCATAAGTGGGGTCAAAAATGACCCAGAGGGTTGTTATTCTTCAAAAACTCTGAAATTAAAAGTTTTTACTCTTCCATATTCCAGGTATTCCTCATAAAACATGTTTGTGACTTCAAGCCATTTGAATTTTTAAAAATGTTTTTATACATTTTCAGAAATTGCAGTTTTTGTGTCACTACCCCAGTTTTTCATGAGTGGGGTCAAAATGACCCCAAGCATTTCCTATAGAATCTCAAGGGTTTGCTTTGGGAACCTTTGATTCTTACCAACTGTGACTGTCAAGATACATTTTCTGTCTCATTTACACATCTGATACCTGCAGTCTCACCACTAGGAGGTCAGTTTGACACAGCAGCATACATGTACAGTATTATCTTCATTTACCAACTCCATGACTTTACTGATAGAATATCCTGTTGGTCAACAAAGTAGACACTCTTAGCTAACTACAAAATAATGTTAGTACTTAAGCTAGCTAACATTACACTAGCTTAGTAAGCCAGCTGATATTACTGGATTTGTTGTGTAGAAACTCACTGTATTCATAATTCCTTGTAACAAATGCAAACCTGTTGGATAACCTATTATATATTATTATATATATTATATTACTGTAAATATATATTATTTTAAAAATCTGTATGCCTCTTTTATGATTGTCTATTGTTGTTGCTGTTGTCCATTGTTGTCATAGTCCTTTGTTGAAACCAGGTCTCATGTTTGTCTGTTTTATGTTTTCTCATCTAAACTATCATGGCTATTTGGAGGACAGCGATACCCGAAGACCTTGCTCGAGATATGATCCTGAACGGATGGGATGAAGAACCCATCAGTGGTACTGACTCGGGATCTGGCATCTTGAATGTAGAGGATACAGATTATTGTCCACCTGGACATGTCAGGCTGTCTGGAAACCAACCTGCCTCTGCTGAACAAGATCAGTCAGACACGGAGGAGTCCTCTGAGTCCTCCAAAGAGGGAATGGATATTGTGTCCAACAGAATGAGCCACAAGGACTCTTACTAGGCAGAGTTATCTCCCACTCAGGCTAAAACACCAAGCCACAATTTACTGAGAAGTCGGTCAGAGCCTGCACCTGGGTTTAGCACCATCTCTCAATAGATGCATGAAAGCTGTTTATCACTGAGAGTATATTAGAAGGGCAGCACGGTGGCACAACTGGTTGAGCCGCTGCCTCTCAGCGAGCAGGTCCCTGGTTAAAATCTGTGGGCCTTTCTGGGTGGAGTTTGCATGTTCTCTCCGTGCATGCGTGGGTTTCCTCCAGGTACTCCGGTTTCCTCCCACAGACCAAAAACATGCATGTTAGGCTGATTGGTAACTCTGAATTGTCTCTAGGTGTGAGTGAGAGAGTGAATGGTTGTTTGTCTCTATGTGGCCCTGTGATGGACTTGCAACCTGTCCAGGGTGTACCCCGCCCCTCGCACAGTGATTGCTGGACATGGGCACCGGCGATCCCCATGACCCAAAAATGGAAGAAGCGGGTAAAAGATAATGGATGGATAGTAGAAGAGGTGTTGACATGAACAAACATGGAGGGAAGAAGAGTCGCAACAAGGAAAAGAGTGGAAAAATCTAAGCAAAGAGGAGCTCATGGCCTTCATTGGAGTGACCATTATTGCAGGAAGTGAGAAGAACTGGAATGTACCAATGTGTGTGCTCTTTGGGAGTTTTCTACACAACCCAAGGTACCCTGAACCTACCAACCAACATCACTGAAGCAACTGGAAGATGTGGAGTGACAAAAGTTGCAAACAAGTAACAGGAGAGAGGCACAGAGGGCCAACAGAAGAGAAAGAGGTGCCAGATGTGTCCAAGAAACAAAAGTAGCAAAGCCACCAATTGGTGCAGGAAATGCAGTACTACAGTGTGCAATGGTCACAGCCAAAAGCAAAAAGTTTGTGACAACTGCACACAGTGAATAGAGAAAATATGTTTGTGTGGGCACATGTGAGTGTACAATCGTATGTTCATTCTCTTTTTTGTCCTTCAGACAGATGGACATTCTAGCAATAATTTTTGAAGATTTTTGATGTTATTTCGTGTGGAATTTTTTTTATAAAAAGTTATGAATAACCATATTTAATGTAAAATCAGTCTTTTGTTCACCCAAATATAATAAATATAACTGCCTTTAACCAAAATTAAAGACATAATTTAAATTCATTGCAAAAACCCATTGATTCTAATTGGGGTCATTTTTGACCCCACTCATGGAAGAATGTAGGTATTGGTCGCTCATGCATCCAAGGGTTAACATTTATCTGATCTAAAAAGCTGAGTCTGGTCCTCTGGACATTCAAAAAATAAAACACAAAACAAAAAAAATGTAGAAACGTTTCGTCTTTCGTCCGAAAGACTTCCTCAGTCTGAGATGCTGTATTCAGCTCAATCTTATAAATAGCACCCTCCCACAGTGATCAACGGTTGAGCCACAGAGGGTGCTATTTATAAGACTGAGCTGAATACAGCATCTCAGACTGAAGTCTTTCGGACGAAAGACGAAACGTTTCTACTTTTTTTTTTTGCTTTGTGTTTTGTTTTTTGAATGTCCAGAGGACCAGACTCAGCTTTTTTACATTTATCTACCTGGATTATTGAGCATGCATCAGGGTATCTGAGTAGCAAACTGCTTTGAATTTAACTTCATCACAGAACTCTCATCGGAGCTCTCATCAGAACTCTCATCTCATCAATAGCAGAAACATTAGCCTGGCCCTCGCCTTCCTGCACAGCTCCGCTCAATTCTCATTTCCCTTGCCGAAGCAAAGTGAAGGACAAGGGTCTGGTTTTAACCAGGCTACAGAAACATAGACACACAAACACATTAGAGTCATGTATTTATCGATGTATTAGCATGCAATTTAATATATAAATTATACTGTAAATGCAGTACATGTCCTCAATATGGTAAACTTTCCTTCCCTACATTGATTACGGTGACATTATCTACATGAATGCTCCTACAAACACCCTGCAGATGTTGGATGTTGTCTATCATGGTGCACTAAGACTCATAACTGGCTGTGATTATTGTTCCCACCACTGCACCCTGTATTCACTGGTTAACTGGACATCATTAACCTCACACAGACTCTTCCACTGGTACATTTTCATCTTTAAATCACTTCTTGGTCTGCTGCCTTCATACATCTCCTCCTACATGTCTTTGCGTGAGTGCAGCTACAGCGTGCGCTCTCAGGACATGATTACCTGCAGTGTTCCGTCAGTGAGGACTGAACTTGGCAAAAGGGCCTTCTCCTATTCTGCTCCTGCTTCCTGGAATATCTTACAAAAAGATCTGAAGCTCTCGACCTTGACTTCTCAAGAATCTGTTGGAATCCTGGCAAAAACCAATGCAGACATGTTCCTGTTTTTGATTTTCTACATCTGCCTTCTCTGTCTGTTTTGCTAGTTTGACATCTTTGTTTTTATAACTAAAAAATCTGTATTTCTATTGTTGATGATTGTCCAAGGAAAATCTACTGTTACTGTTGTCATCATTCTTTGTTTGTAGCCATGTCTCTCTTGTAAATGAGTCCTCGAGACTCAATGGGATTAACCTGCCTAAATAAAGGTTGAATGAAAAACACTGAAATAATCAATGCATTTTCTTTTGTGTCCCCAACATCGGTAACACAGCGACATCTAGTGGTAATGACGGCGTTAGAGTTTAATTCGTCGATAAAAAAATACCCATATATATTGAATATTTTCATGTAATTTTAATGAGAAAAATCACTTTAACCCAAATGCTTGCAGCTATAACATTAAATATAAACTAAACAAACGCGAACGGTAAAGTTTTATGTTGTTCAGATTGTCTGTGTGGATAAAGTTTGTTCAAAGTGATGACGCGGAGTCTTCCACGTTTACACCGGACGTGGCAGTCTGTGCTGCTTTGAAAAATACTGTAACCAGTGGGTGTTCAATATTTCTCTTCGTCCTTGTTAATAGCACTTCAGATATAATAGATTCAACCATCACCGTTCAGCTATGGGGCTCACCATCTCGTCCATCTTTGGCCGACTTTTTGGGAAAAAACAAATGAGGATTTTGATGGGTGAGTGAAAGTTTTGTTTGGCTAACAGGAGCTAGCATCGCTCACTGGGAAAAACTAAAGTAGCACAACTGCTAAATAATGAGCTAATGTAAAACATACAAGGTGGTTTATTATTTGTTTTATGGAAGGACAATCTTTTTATTCAGGCAATTTTTTTAGGATATATGACAGTAAAAAACCCAACTGAAGTATATTTGGCCTTGTACCTAAAGTAAATGCTTAAATTAGCAATGTGTTGGAAAGTCAGCCACCTGACATGAGGTGACTAAATTAAATGTTAAAGATTTATAAACATTATTAAGGCAAAACAAAGACAAGAGTCATGCTTAAAAAGTGTATTGACGTTAAGTCAATTAAATTCACTGAAGTTGTGTAACTGTAAAAATACAATTTAAGGATTTTTAGGTGTTATTTTTGCCTAATTTGTTTTTGACTAACTTATTGTTTTGTGTGATTTACAAAAGTTTTAAATCACCTCGAATTTCTTAATATTTTGCATACAAGCAGCCAGACTGTCTTTAATGTTTGGGATGATTTTGATCATTAGTTCTTTAGGCTTATTAACATAAGAAAATATAGAACTTTAACCTTTTTAAATGGACTTTCAAAGCATTTAATAACACTTTGAGTGATTTTTTTTTTCACACTCATTTTTGTCCAGTTCTTGCATATTGGCCGGTGTGTGTAAATAAAAAAGGGAAGTAGATGAGTGGAAGACAAAAGATGTGTCAAGCCTAAAAAGAAAACTATCTGCAGTGTATTTTTTACGCCTGAATGATTCATAGGTCAGAGTTAAACGTTCTTCTAAAAAAGTGCAAATAAGCAGACCAAGCCTTAAAGAAAATCATTATGAAACGTCCAGGGTGCTTGAAGTCCTCATTGATCAGGATAAGTTTAAAATAATAATAAAAATAAAATCTGTATTCCTGGGAGCAAAGTATAAAGAAATGACTGACTCAACACTTTTACCCAATACAGTATTGTTTGCATATACTTATGTATGTTTGCAATAATGTTTTGAAAAGTTTAATAAGAATTTATATTTTTATTTATTAGTTGGTCTAGATGCTGCTGGAAAAACAACTATCCTGTACAAACTGAAGCTTGGTGAAATTGTGACCACTATCCCAACCATTGGTGAGAAATTCATGTGAAAGTTGTGTCTTATTGGAAATTATATTTTAGTTCTTTTAGAGTGTCATTTGTGCTTTAATGTGTCATTAATACATCTGCCCTTTTTTTCTTCCATCTGTGAAGGTTTCAATGTAGAGACTGTAGAATATAAAAACATCAGTTTCACTGTTTGGGACGTGGGTGGTCAGGACAAGATCAGACCTCTGTGGAGGCATTATTTCCAGAACACACAGGTATGTGCAGTCCCCTGAGTGCTATACAACAGTTATTTTTATTTTTTATATATCCTCATGTTATCATGAGGCGTTGTAAAATGATTGTAGTGATTAGTAGAAGAAAAACAGAATGAACCAAAGTTATTCATGAAATTGCTGCAGTGAGACAGCAGTAAAAGAAAATAGACAAAAGTCACAAAGCTGTTAAAGTTTTAGGTTAATTTTTGTGAATGTGCTTTAAATGAAATATTGTGCATAGTATTTTTCTTTTCTGATTAAGTAATTCATCTAGTTTATTTATTTATTTAAAACTTCTTTGAACTTGGTAGCACTTATGTACAAATAAAATGCAATTACAGGTAGTCGTCCCCAACTTACGAGCGCTCTTACTTACGAGGTCCCGGACTTACGAATATGCATCTCATTAAAAAATTAAAAAATAAAATGAATACATGTACAGTACTGTACAGTCACCAAGCACTTAGCCTATCCTAACACAGTTTTTAAAGATGAAGTAGTGAGTTGAGTTGTCTCCCTTTCACATAAAGGGAGCTAGCTCCCTTTATGTGAATGGAGCCTGCTGGGGAGGAGGGAGACAATTCAACTGACTCCTTAACTGTGTTAGGATAGGCTAAGTGCTTGGTGACTGTACAGTACTGTACATTTATCTATTTATAAATAAAAAAAATAAATATATATATATATATAATATGTACAGTATATTTTTAATAAATAGATAAATGTACAGTACTGTACAGTCACCAAGCACTTAGCCTATCCTAACACAGTTTTTAAAGATGGAGTGAGTGGAATTGTCTCCCTCCTCCTGCAGGCTCCATTCCCATAAAGGGAGCTAGCTCCCTTTATGTGAAAGGGAGACAATTAAACTCACTCCTTCATCTTTAAAAACTGTTAGGATAGGCTAAGTGCTTGGTGACTGTACAGTACTGTACATGTATTCATTTCTAAAAAAAAAAAAAAATTTGGATGATCCTACTTACGAATTTTTGACATACGAGCGCCACCTAGGGACGGAACTCGCTCGTAAGTCGGGGACTACCTGTATATTTCTAGGATATTAATTGTAGTGCAAACACAATCCCTTGCATGCATTATAAAAAACATTTATATAAGCCTATCTTCCCGCTTATTTAGGGTCTCATCTTTGTAGTGGACAGTAATGACAGAGAAAGAGTTGCTGAGTCGGCAGAGGAGCTCTCAAAGATGGTAAGTGTTTTATAACTGCAGTTTAATGTGAGCAGAGCAGATTAAATTGCCAATAATGTGAAGAGTTCCATGATTGATATTAAGAAAAATAAAAGCTTTCTAGACTAATACCTGTTGTTCATAATGATACATTGTCTATATTGTTGAGCCTACAAACACTGAAAAAATATGTTTGAATATAGAAGTGCCATACCATGTGTTAGTAATCAGTGACACTAATTGTCAAAAGCGATAATAAAAAGTTTGTCATTGCTTTAAAACAAATTTATTTTTATTTTTATTATGAACAACAATTTACAAACAGACCAAGACAAAATAAAAAAAGCAATACAAAGCATCAGTTAACTTTCACAGGTTGAGTCATATGCATTCAAACAATATACAAAAACAAACAATAATTACATAAACAAGGAACAAATGTAGAGGTTTATATCAAATTAAAGTTATTAAAGTTTAAAACTGTTGAGCAAATTTACTTTTAATCAACTTGAGACTCACAATGTTGTTTTAACACAAATCAACTGTGTTAACTTTCATTGTGGAGGACAGGGAGCTTCAGCCGATATGTAAAGTTGGAAATCAGACTCATGGGTTGTTGCAGCTAATACTTTTACACATAACTTTGAAACCCTGGATGAGCGTTGATGTTTTTTTTTTTTTTCTTGACGGGCTTTGTCACTAACAAAAAAACTGGAAGGCGCAGCAGTTCTTTACTTGTAAACCCCCAAATATTACTGTTTAGCAGGGTGAAATACAGTCAGTGAAAGAATAGCCTCATTAAATAAATAATCCAAGTGTATTCCTTGCTCTTGAGATATCCAGTCTACCAGTGTCTGTGTTGTCTTTTTCAAATTGATAACAGAATGGCCCAACATAAAGGAAATCATTGTGACCTCAGACCTGGTATCTTAACACAGCAGAGCTAACGAATGCTGGACATTTCACTGTAAACACTCATTTGAGATCATCTGTGCCAGAAGAGGTTCAACCAGTTCCTAAATTTAGGAGCTCACGTAACTGAGTTCAGTAAAAATACAAATAATGAAAATTCTCCTATCAACTTGAGGAATCTTGGTCTCATACATGACAAAATAATCTAAAATACTGCCTATTAAAATAAAACAAAATGACTGTCTTTTGTAAAAGTGATGAGCTGTAACGTTATTTGAAATAATTTTAGCACGAACTGCTCGGAACATTTTAAAATGGTGGAGTTTTGTTCTTAAATGTAAAATTTGTAACGGATGATTTCTCTGCCTGTATAGCTGGAGGAAGATGAGCTAAGAGAGGCAGTTTTGCTGGTATTTGCAAACAAACAGGACCTTCCAAACGCCCTGACAGTCAGCGAGCTTACAGACAGACTTGGCTTACAAGCTCTTCGCAACAAAACCGTAAGTCATTTGAACAGAAACACTGTTTGTCTAACGTAAGGTTCAAAACCGTGGTCCTCTTAGAGATGCTGGATTGCTTCCTAATTTCTATCTGTCTTCACAGTGGCACATTGAGTCAACCTGCGCCACCCAGGGCACTGGGCTGTATGAAGGACTGGACTGGCTATCCAGGGAGTTGTCCAAGAGCTAATGAGCGACTGGCTGAACTGAAAAGTGAGACTGAACATGGCAGGACCGCAGAATCAGCACCAATGTTCACAGAAAAGGATGACGCTGGTAGACTTTATAATAAAACATTTATGGGTTTTTTTCTCTCTCTCTCATCAAAACTACTACTTTATTTCTTTGTTTAGTCTCATTTTCTCTCTTTGTCCTTTTTTTGTATTAACATTTTATGTTGAACCGTGAGCAAAAAAAATATATACTTTTTGGAGATTCACTCAAGTTCTTGTAAAAAAAAATGGACTTGGTCTTTTTAGAGCCTTGATTGGGGGCTATGATATAACCCCAGAGCATAGCTGGAGAACACTTATTAGGCTTCCACAAGCTGCTAATCTCCATAGCCCCTGTGGAGATTCAACTTTGTTGCAGACATGACCCTGGTCTCTTCACTACCACGTCCTCAATCCTATTTTTTGTGAAGGACTCTGCGTGAGGTGGATTGCTGTGATTTTGTTAGTGTGAAGACATTTGGCTCCAAAAGAACCAACCACAGACCTAGTCTTTTTGTACAAACCTCAGCTTTGCTTTCTTCATCACCTTAAAAGGTTCTTATTCTCTTGAAGATGCAGTTGTGTCTTTATGCTTTCACAAGACAAAATGATGCAATAGGCCTCTCCCAGCTGCATGAAGTGATGTTGCAGCAGAACCACACCACTGTGAGATTTATTTTCTGCAACTTGATTAGAACATTGAATTGTTTCCAGTTTGAATATTTCTGAAGTTGCCTTCACTTGTTATTTGTTTGAATAAAAACACACAAAAAAATCTTCATTTTTTTTACTGAAAATGCTTTTACCAAAAGAAGGAAGGAAGTGTTTGTCAGTGTTAACACAGGGCCAGCAGCATTGCAAAACTAAACTGTCTTTTTCTTTGGATCACTTGTTGAAGCGGACTTTATTCTATCTGGCAGTTGGTGTATTAACCACTTTAACACATCAAGTTCTTTGAATCTACTTTTTCAACTTGGTCTTTTAGATGCTAAAGCTGTACTGTATTCAGATATATTGTCTATGATGCATTAAATTTAAATAGTACTTTAAATGTATGAAGTCACTGAAAATCTTGTTTTGAATTTGAATATGTTACAATATTACATAACACACTTCAACACTCAGCTGCCATCTTATGTCAGGAACCGCAGCTAAAACAGGAAGTGTTTTTGGTGGTAAAGGGTGCAGCCAAACCTTTGTAGAAGGCTCGTAAGCTCTTTGTATCTGCCGTGAGTCGTTTTCAAACAATAACACGAAAATTAAAAATGTATGTCAACTATGGAGTTAACGGAGTATTGCAAATGCCCTGAGCAGGTTCAATCTTTTCTAAAATGCGCACAAAGATTATTGTTAAAGTGCTGGGATCCAATGCAGCCTTTGTTTGGATGATGGTAATAGGTGTAGCGTGAGAACAACTGCAGCAACAAAAAAAACAATAGTTTTTCAGGAAGCATATGCTAGTGAGTTAACTAAAGTTTATTGGGCATTACTGGAAAAATAAACTGAATAAGGATGCAACAAAGTTCAGTCGGGTCATCTGGATGGTTTCTTTTTTTGTCGAGATGTTTTGTCCTTCATCCAAAGGACCAGTGGTGGGATGTAACTAAGTACAAGTACTTTGTTACTGTACTTAAGTATATTTTTCATGTATCTGTACTTTAGAATTAAACGTGGGTACTTTTTACTTTTACTCCACTACATTTTACATGAAGTATCTGTACTTTCTACTACATGTACTGTATACTACATTTCTATAATGTGTTGAGTTACAAGTTACATTCACGCTACAGTTTTTTGGTTTGTCGTTAGTTTGAAAGTAACTGATGTTGAGAGAGGGGAGTTGATTAATTGAATCACTGCAAAGTGGACAGGTAACATTAGACCTGCCTTCAAGAAGAGTTGGACCAGTGATGTATATTCTAGTATATACGTCATTGAGCTGGGAGCACCCACAGCACTAGCCTGGTTAAAGACCCTTGTCCTTCGCTTCGTACTAGGGTCTGGACTTTCTCCATAGAGAACCGATTCTTGCTGGAGGCGTGGCCTCTGCTGAGGAACAAAACCATTGGATCTTAGAAAAATTTTGAACAGGGAAAAGCATTCTGCTCCCTCCCCCTCAGAGCCATATATGGCTGCTCCCCCGTGGTCTGTTGAACTTGACATCTGCTCCGCCTCCTGCTGCATTTTCTCTCGCTGCAGCTGCATATTCTGTGTTTATATGTTAATAAAACATTCTAAAAAAATAAAATAAAACCATGGATCGCTGGTCCAGCACACCAGAAGACCAGAAAATCTGATGGGACTCGGGCAGCAACGTAAAACCCGAGTTTAATTCTCTCGTGACAACCTGAGGCATTTCCTCATAGCGGAGGGAAGGAGGAGGAGGGAGCGATCACTTGACTTTTGGCCAAAAAAACAAAAGAAAACTCCAGATAAGGGATTAAGAAGGGGAAATTAATACATTTGTGTCACATATAAAACAGTCCTGCATCGCTTTGCATCGCTTTGAATGAGAACATGCGGCTGCTCGCTGGCTGCGCGCTGGGACAGGTGGGGGCGTGGGTTAGGGGCCAAAAACTCCGCCCCTTCTGTTCTCTGATTGGTCCGGTCAAAAATCAGCCGGAGAAATCGTTGTCTATGAGAGAAGTCCCAGACTGAGCAGTGAAGGGAAATGAGAATTGAGCGGAGCTGTGCAGGAAGGCGAGGGCCAGGCTACCACAGCACCACTAACACACCCAAAATGGATTCCACCACAGAGAGTCAGACAGAAGATATGCTCCACCCATGGCCTTATTGAAAGACTTGAAATTATTGAAATATTATTGAAAGACTATTGAACGATTATTGAAAGACTGTTCAGTACAGCAGGACTGATTCTCTCTCCCAAAAGAGCCAGACTGGACTAAAAAAACTTTGAAAACCAACTTCTTCTGAACTTGAACAAGAAATTCTTGCTGCAATATTAAAATGGGTCAGTTCATGTTAAGACAGGAGACAAGATGTCTCTAAATGTCTCAACACTCGGTCCAAGTTTTGAAAATGGTGTCAGGAAGTTAAAATCGTGTTCACTATTGACCCATTGTTGACTAGACAGCATTTTAACAAGAGTTGATGACAAACTAGAGTTGAAATGATCAGAGCCTGTTCCTTTGTTAGGTCTAATGTTCCCTTTTTCTGTCAGACAACTTTTACTGAAATGTGTTTACTGCAGTTAAAATGACACTGGTTTTGCTCTGTGTTAAATAAAACTTTCAAAGGTATAATCTATTCCTTATTATTCTTATTTTGCTTAATGACAACTCTGCATGTCATCCCTGAAATAATGACACACAGAATCACAAGTCCAAGTGTGAACTGTGTCACACAATAAAAACATGCATTATCTGCAGCATTATTCATTAAAATGACAACACTATCAATGTATTACAGAAAATATACATACAGTACACACACTTGATTAAGTGTGTGTACTGTAGACCATTGCATTAGGTAATAATACATTCAGCAAGTACTTTTACTTAATACTTTAAGTATTTTTTAAAACAAGTACTTATTTACTTTTACTTAAGTAAAAACATTAATATGGTACTTCTACTTTTACTAGAGAACATTTTGTCTGTTTATTTGTACTTTTACTTCAGTACAGTGTTTGAGTACCTTCTCCACCACTGCAAAGGACTTCATCAGTCCAAGGTCTCACAAGCAGCACACTCGCAGTGTAGATGGTTTCTGGGACCGAGTTTGTTGTGGCTCCTCAGACTGATGAAGTCCTTTTGGATGAAGGACAAAACATCTCAACAAAAAAGAAAACATCCGGATGACCTGACTGAAATTTGTTGGATAAAAAAAAACAAAAACTGGATTATTGAGCATGAACTTTGATGAATGACAATGTTTTAACAAAAAAGAAAAGGACTTTTATTATTTTGGAATTTCTACATTTTCTTTTAAATCTGGCATAAAGTAATGTGTGATAACTCCAAATAAAAGGATGAGAGTGTGAAAAGAGGAACACCGTTATTAAAAAAATTATAAACTGGTTGATCAAATGTCTCTTGCTGTGTATGAATAAGATTCAATAGTACCACAGAGAGATCTTAAAGTAGAAAACACTTCCTGCGTAAATCAACACTGATCTTTTATGTTAGCTCAGGATTACAAAAAACACTTTACATTGCTTGTAATTAAGATGAACACATTTTTCTAAAAGTTAATGTAGGGACAAGAGAGCTCTCTTGTCTTAAAAAAAAAAGGTCATTGGTGTAAACTGATTGAAGATGGGGGAGTTGGAGTTAATTCCATCTTCATTAAAAACGTTCCTGTTGCTGCACGTTGGAGAAGGATGTGTTTGGATCTGCTCCTGGACGTGAGGGGAATCACAACAGCACATGATTTTAATTTATTTATTCTTCTTGGTTCTGATCTATGACATTCTTATAAAGCAGAAGTGATGGATTTTAAAATATTTAAATGTATTAAAGTGCATTTAAATATGCTAAGAGTTCTTAAACCCAGAGCTTAATGATGAAAGGATGAAATTTTCAATTTGCTCCGCATCGCAGAGTGAAATTAGGTGCAGAGCCATGGCTGCTCATAGGTAATTAGGTCATACGCAGAGGTGAAGGAATAAGCATTATATAATTGGCTTGTTATGATGCATGAACGTCTGTTCTAATGTATTTAGGACTGCTAATCAGGCTTAGTGGAGGTGGGTCATCACTCCAGTTTGTTAGTGCGTGCACTGGGTGGGTCTAGACAGAGAAGCACGTTTATCTGGTTTGACTGAACAGCTTTAACTTTTATGTTCTAGACGTTTTATCACTGGGAAATACTTTAAATGGGATTCAGAGGTTCACGGTCCAACATAACAGCAAAGGTAAGCCACGATACAGTATTGTACATGTTTATCATATTTGAGTTTGATTTTAGGGGTTCCTCCTCGTCTGTGCAGGATAATGCCGAGCTTGAACCCCCATGTACCAGTCCCCCAGCCCTCCTACTCCCAGACCAGGGAGAACCTGGTCAGAGCGATCCCACACAAACTCCTCTGCCTGCTGGTCTGCGGAGGAAAGGAGTGTCGCTACGAAGGACCAGAGTGCTGGAAATCAAACCAACAAGTCATCCGAGGCCTTTTCTCCTCCTGGTGGGAACACCTGACTACAGTCTCTGAGATGATGTTGTCTAAGATGTAGCAAACACTTTTCGAAGCGTGTAATTTACTGATCAAAACCTTCTGACTATCCCAGGGTGACTGATGACATCGTTGCAATGGCTCGACCTTCTAATCAACTCATTAAGAAGTATGACATCATCAAACAATTTCAAAGGTAATCACTTGTCTGCATTTTTTTTGTGTGTGTCAGTGTAATTTGTGGCTAGTGTAAAGATTGTACCAACATCGTGGCATTTCACAACTCGATATCGGAAAGGTGTAAAAAATAAAAATGCCTTCAGTTGCATTTATCAGATAAATTAGGCTACATTACAGTGACACTCTTCAAATAGTGGCATTAAAGACAAAAAAAAAAAAGAATCACTTATTTTTCCAGGTTAAAGATCAGGTCAATCATCAACATGCAGTTCCCGGGGGAGCATGCTCACTGTGGACCTCCTCTAGAGCCTGAGAGCGGTTTCACTTACTCCCCGCAGATCTTCATGGACAATGACAGTGAGATGCCGACACGCTGATTCACGAGCATTTTATTTCATTTAAAGACAACCCTTTGAACCAGACCTGATTCTCATCGGTAAAACACTGAGAAAGCTGGAGTTTGTATCTGTAAGGCAGAAAGTAATTATTAAACAGATTATGTACAGGTAGTCCTCGACTTACGACGGAGTTCCGTTCCTACGCTCTGTCGTAAAGCGAATTTCGACGTAACTCGAAACATATGTTTACCTTATACGTACAGTACTGTACTTTACCAAGCACTTAGCCTATCCTAGCACAGTACCCTACATAATTATCAAAAAACACATACATTTCAGAGTCATAATGAAGGGAAAAAAGAGTTAATTTCCTACTCTGGAATGCTGGTGAAGCCATTTCCTCGTTCCTCCTCCGGATTCTCCATTCATTCATTCATTCAACCTTTATTTAGTCAGGTAAATCTTTTGAACCTCATGGGCTCATTTACGAAAGCGACCTGCTAAAACTAAAGAACAATGAACAGCAGTGGTAGAATTTCCTTAAACAATAAACAATAAACAAACAAACAATAAACAATAGAAAACAAAAGAGAGAAAAAAACAAAAGATTTTTTTTTTTAACAAAGTATCAAAAAACTAGCAAAACATTATAAGGTAGACGTATAAAATCAAAGACAGGAACAAATCTGCATTGGTTTTTGCCAGGATTCCAACAGATTCTGAAAACCATTTAGAGAAGTCAAGGTCGAGAGCTTCAGATCTTTTTGTAAGATATTCCATGAAGCAGGAGCGGAGTAGGAGAAGGCCCTTTTTCCAAGTTCAGTCCTCACTGACGGAACACTGCAGGTAATCATGTCCTGAGAGCGCACACTGTAGCTGCACTCACGCAAAGACATGTAGGAGGAGATGTATGAGGGCAGCAGACCAAGAAGTGATTTAAAGATGAAAATGTACCAGTGGAAGAGTCTGTGTGAGGTTAATGATGTCCAGTTAACCAGTGAATACAGGGTGCAGTGGTGGGTACGATAATCACAACCAGTTATGAATCTTAGTGCACCATGATAGACAACATCCATCCGCAGGGTGCTTGCATTCGTTTACGCTGTAAAACCGCCGTCCATAAAACAGCTACTTTTCCACAGCTGCTGCCTGTTTCTGCCTGTCCAGCCTGGTCCAACAAGTTTTGGTTTGTTTTTTGACTGTCCAGAGGACCAGACTTAGCTTTTTTAGAGAGTACAAGCAGCTGTAGCCTCCGCAGCTAGCAAAACGGGAAACCGGAAACTGCGTAAATCGGCTTCAAAATAAAAAATTACAATACATATTTAAAAAAAAATTTTTTTTAATGGAGATGCGTGTTGTAACCACGAAACGTTGTAAGTCGAGGACTACCTGTAGTTTGTTTTGTTACGTTTCTCTCACAGCAACCTTCAATGAAGTTCAATCACATGACTAGATTAGTCACCAGTCTAATCAAATCTAATTATGTTTGTTTGCAGTTTACTTTTACAACTTTGCGATGCCAGATTTTGGAGTTACGTCTCTTGTTGGGATCATCGATGGAGTGAAGGTTTTGGACTTTGCAGTGAAGGAAGGACGAGTTGCCGTGCACTGCCACGCAGGCCTGGGAAGGACGGGTGGGACATAAAGTCTACACTGAAGCTCAAAAACACATTTAGTTGTCTTTCACGTACACTCCTCTTTGATGCCTGCTGTTTTCTCTCACTCTTGTTTTTGCTCGGAAGGCGTCCTGATAGCCTGCTACCTGATCTACAGCCTGCGCATCAGCCCCAGCGAGGCCGTCCACTACGTGCGCATTAAACGGCCTCGTTCCATCCAAACGCGGGCGCAGATAAATCAGGTGTTTGACTTTGCTCGCCTGCTTGGCACGCAGCTGCTTCAGTACCCAGATCTTAACCTGCGGCACGGAGCTCCTTTCGCCCTCCAGCATTATTTAAACCGACAAGCACTGCTGCTGCACGGCCAGGAGGCACGCAAACTCAGACACACACCCAAGGTCAGGACTTTTGTCAGTACACTGCAGTAATGTTTTCATGATCAAACAATAAACCTTCTGGCCTTTTCTTTTAACTAGGTGGTGTACCTGCTGTGTGTGCGCCTCTCCTGTTTGGCTCTGGGGCGGCCTTCTCCTCCGGAGGTCCACGCTGAGATGGAGAGGAGGTCAGCTCTGAGGACTCTGGGCAGAACTGTGAGGGAGACTCTCGTGTCCAAACAGTATTTGCCCTTGCTGAACGAAGGCTGTAAGGGCTCATGGGCAGGTTCAGGGTCTGTGTCCTCTTGGGATGAACCTTTGGGGTCCTTGGAGAGGAAGCAGGAGGCGTTGCTGGTTAAACGCAGCTTTAGTGAATCTGATCTCAGTTTGATCCTAGTGAATGAGGTGAGATTTCCCTTTTTGCATCCATGTTTACACCATTTCCATTAGATTCAGAGGGTTTCCTCACTCTGCTGCCATTTGTTCTAAAGGACCAGAAAGTGAGCTCAAGCTGCACCGCTGCACTTGGGCATGAGAAACACTGGTGTGCGCAGGATCTGTTACAAGCTGATCTGAGACCAGTCAGTCCGGTCTTCAGTACAGTTTTACCAGCTCATCTGACCAGCAAAACAAAATACCATACACTGAAAATCCCAATGTCTGGCATGAGATCAAGCAGCAGCTGCACGAAGACGACAAAGTGTTCTGATAAACATAGCTCCAACCTGGAGGTAAAACATGGTTACTGTCGGAACAAACTGATGGCACAGAAAGCTTTGTCACCAATGTTCTAAATGTCTGACTTCTGTCACATGAAGCTGCACAGAAATCCACATAATTCTGGACCAACCTCGATGGCCCGTCTTGTTGCCAAAGCTCTGGCAGAACAAGGTCCTCCAGGAGAAACATTTCTGCAGAGGTCAGCACTGCTGCAGGTACAAAACATGAATTACCAGCTGCATACAGGTTTTGATTAAACTGAATTTACAATGAACCTCATCTTTTCAAAAGGAGGAACTGAACAGTAGTGACTGTGGCTGGTCGCTGCTGGTCACAGAGTCAGACCCTCATGTCCTCTCTTGTCTCTTGTGGACCTGGCTGGAGAAGTTAAAGGTAAAGGTGACATCAAACAGAGTCTAATACAGTAAATGTAAATGTAGCCCGGACTATAGAGTACACTAGTGGTGTAGTCTACATTTTTGTAGTGGGTATACTGTGCTTCAAAACCAAAGTGCACCGGTTAGTACAATGTAATTGTTAATTCATTTGGATTTTTAAGCACATATAACATTTCCGAATTTCTCTGATGCTTATTTTTGAATAAATGAACAACAAACTTTGTACAACAGTTGGCTTTGTATTAAAAACATATAATTTATCAACTGTATCAAAGCAAGTAGAACATGTTCAAGTATTAAGTAGTACGTTCAGAAGTATTAAAGGTGCTATCTGTAACTTTCTGTAGAGCGCAGCACTTAGAAATATTTTCAACTGGGAAAAGCATTCCCATATATGGCTCTGCTCCCCCGTGCTCTGCTGAACTTGAGATCAGCTCCGCCTCCGCTGCATGTCCTCTCGGAGCCGCTGCAATATTCTGTGTTTATATGTTAATAAAACGTTCTAAAAAATTAAATAAAACCATGGAGCGCTGGTCCAGCAAAACAAAAACACCCTGAAATCTGCAGAGCCTCTTGCAGCCATGTTGGGCATGAGTTTAATTTCGCTCGTGACAAATCCATTTCCTCATTTCTGTCAGTGAAGGAAGAAGCGATCACTTGACTTTTGGCAAAAAAACAAAAGAAAAGTCCAGCTCAGGGATGAAGAAGGGGAATTTAGTACATTTATGTCACATACAAAACAGTTTTGCATCGCTTTGCAATTCTTTGAATGAGAACGTGCCGTGGCTGCTGCGGGCTGACGGGGGCGGGGGCGTGGATTAGGAGCGTGAGAAGTGAGATGCTCTGTTTTTATTGGCTGGTTAAAAACTCTGTTTTTATTGGCTGGTTAAGGACGGATCACTGTGTTTTTATAAATGCTGATAGAGAAGCAAGGGGACTATAGTTTTTTCAGAGATTACTTTGTCTAACATCAGTCTGTCTCGAGTTACGAAGTTTCGCGGTTACGAACGCCCTCCCATTGAAAAGCATTGTTCGAGTTATGTGGTTTATGCACCTTTACACCAGAACATACTGAACCGAAACTTACAGGAGGGAGGGAGGGGGAAGCTTGACACGCTGCAAACTTACAGGAGAGACCGGAGCAGAGGAGGTCAGGAGGGGCTAATATGCTAACTCTGGGCCGCTCGTGGAAATACAGGAGACCTTATTTTTTGGAGCGGAGGTTTACGTGGCAGAGAGGCTACAGCTGAGCAACAAGTTAACATGCTTGCTGTAAATGCTGTGGACCGCGTGAAGCTGCAGGAGCTCGGAGGTGCACGAGCTAACATGCTAACTGACGGAGGAAAATTTGACCTGCTCCCAGTAAGAAATTAACTCTTTTTTCCCTTCATTATGGCTCCAAATGTACTGTATGTGTTTTTTGATAATTATGTAGGGTACTGTGTTAGGATAGGCAAAGTGCTTGCTAACTGTACAGTACCGTACATGTACATGTATATTGGGCGGCCAGTGTGTATGTGTATTTCGACTTACGACGATTTTCGTGTTACGAACGGGCGTAGGAACGGAACTCTGTCGTAAGTCGGGGACTACCTATATATATAC
>JBBPBX010003669.1:48592-65868 GCA_038048925.1 Garcialebias charrua
GAAAATTTGACCAGCTCCCAGTAAGAAATTAACTCTTTTTTTCCCTTCATTATGGCTCCAAATGTACTGTATGTGTTTTTTGATAATTATGTAGGGTACTGTGTTAGGATAGGCGAAGTGCTTGGTAACTGTACAGTACCGTACATGTACGTGTATATTGGGCGGCCAGTGTGTATGTGTATTTCGACTTACGAGATTTTCGTGTTACGAACGGGCGTAGGAACGGAACTCTGTCGTAAGTCGGGGACCACCTGTATGATATATATATATATATATATATATATATATATATACATATATATATATATATATATATATATATACATATATATATATATATATATATATATACAGGTAGTCCCCGATTTACGAGCGCTCTGATCTGCGAGGTTCCAGACTTACGAGCTGCGAATTTTTGGAAAAAACGAAAAAAATACTGAGTTTTCATGTGTTTTTTCACCACAGTTAGTTAGTTAAGCATATGGACACACGTTTCCGATCATTTTTATGCACTCATAAGCAGTTTTTGGATGAAAATAGAGTGTTTTTAGTCGCGCTAGCGAAAACCGTTCCAATTTACGAGCGAAATTCCGGATTTACGAGAGAAATGGCGGCCGTTCCAAATTACGAGATTTCCGGTTTACGAGCGCCTCGTTGTAACGGATCTCGCTCGTAAATCGGGGACTACCTGTATATATATATATATAGTATATATATATATATATATATATATATATATATATATATATATATATATATATAGTATATATATATATATATATATATATAAAATAAACTACTACTTACTACTTGTACTACTATTCCTACTTCACGTTTTTCACTTATCGTGGGTCTTCAGAATACAGATCCCCTGGATAAATGAGGGACTACTGTAACTTCCTTTTACGTTTACAAATGTCTTTTCTGTGTCATCCAGGACCCTGTTCTGAGCAGTGACGATGTAGAAAGGTTGAATCTCGGAGGTAGTGACAGGAAGCCTCTCAGTGTGCTTAAAAGGGTAAAGTAACCGCTGATGGAAACATTCATAGTTCTTGATAAAAACTGTAATATCTTCAGTAAAGAGTCACCGTGTTGTGTCCATCAGTCACAGAGACACACCATCTACTGCCTGCTGAGTTGTGTGAGTACAGTCACCAGGCTGTGTCCTCATAGAGAGGATGCAGTGCTCCAACGGCTGATGTGTGCACTCACAAAGGTAAGACAGTGGAAGTTATGTGTCTTTTCTCCTCTAATAAAAATACTTTGTCAAATGTATACATCATTTTTACCTTACAGTTCCCTCTAGAGGAAACAGGAAGCCTTGCATCTTTGATGAAAGTCCTGAAAGTCAGTTTGAGAGAAACCTTCAACAACAGACACCTCACAAGGACCGGCCGCGTCAACCCTACACTGTGAAGAGCTGGTGCTGCGTTTCATCCGAGTGCCAGAGAGTAGGCAGAAGAAGCAGGATACACTTCCCTTCCTCCCTTCCTTCAAGACATTTTGGAAACTCGTATCACAAAAAGCATGTAGAAAATGTGTGGAAAAAAAAGAAGTCTGAATCCAATTCAGCTGCTTCCGTTTCATCTTGACACTACCATGAATGAAAGAGAAAGCTGTATGTTAGAGCTTTTTCAGAAATTAGAAAATAAAAATTCTGCAATTCAGGACAAGTTTTATGCTTTTGAAGCCCAAGACAAGATTTCTCTGCAGATCTCCAACCCCACAATATTCATGGATTCACCTCCCGTGTGCCTGTTTAGATGGAGCAAAAATAAAATCAATCATCAACTAAGACATCGGCAAATATTAAACCTCTCCGTCTGTTGTGACTTTCGTCTGTGCCACATGAATACTTTGCTGCTGAACACTTCACAACCTCCCAACCAACAAGATAAGAGCAGTTTTACTACTTTGTAGATGCAAAGAGGGCGTTTCAAAGTAATTGTGTTAAATACTGTACACCTATATTTTGATATGTTTTCAAGTAAGGTTGGGTCATCTGAGTTTAAAGTGGAGGAAGATGATCCTTTCTAAAGTTTTCTTCTTGTTAGATGGATTTTAAAAGTACAGTTAAATTTCAAGAGCTTTAAAAAATACAGAACAGAATAAAGTGTGGAAGCTTTGGCTTAATTCACAACCGTGCACTGAAACCTAATAATAGCATAAATATGATATTACCTGTAACACATTTTGGTTAATAATTGCTTTGAGTAATGATACCTTTGGCCTAGCCAGTTAAACCCAAACAGTGTTTGGTTACAGCCTTTCATCCCAAATAAATCATTCACGAGATCTGCATTATGCTTTTATTTTTTTACATTTCAAGGATTCAGGGACAGTTGTAGAAGAAGAAAACAAATCCTATTCAACTTACTGGGCATGCCTGTGAGAGTTATCTCCATGACAACATTGTCATAGTGACATTGACGGGTGCGTAACAGTCTGTGTTTGGGTTCACTTGCTGAGTTCTGAACACAAAGCCTGAGACGAACACCGGCAGCTGGACGGGGAACTTTGTGAGGTAAAACAATCCCTCTCTTGTTTAAGACTGAAACTAAAGTGAAAGCAGCCAGAGCTGGATAAGGTTTGTGCACACTTTATGTACATCCTGTTATATATATGAGCGTACAATGCAGCTCTACTAAGGCAGACGAGCAGTTTGCTACTAAAATCTAACCATAAAATAAATGAAAGATTGTTCATAACTACGCTAAAGCTTAGTACTTGTCCTTTCTTTTCTACAACAACATCTCTCAAGGGGAAATGTTTTTTCAGACCAGTTGTTCTTTTCAATGCATATTTAAGAACACAGACTGGTCAAGAACACCCCAAGTTGTACAGTTTTAACAAAACAAAACGAGTCTAAAGATCTCATTTGACTTTTGGTTTAACGAATCCAACTGTGAACTGGTGTCCTTCTCGCTGAGAGGCGGCAGCTTTACCAACTGCACCACCGTGCAGTTTACTTTCTAAATCGTCTCTTTTTTTCTAACCATGTTTCTTTCTATTA
The DNA here is from genome assembly GCA_038048925.1 of Garcialebias charrua. Classification (NCBI taxonomy): domain Eukaryota; kingdom Metazoa; phylum Chordata; class Actinopteri; order Cyprinodontiformes; family Rivulidae; genus Garcialebias; species Garcialebias charrua. The sequence goes on from JBBPBX010003669.1 coordinate 51,606, forward strand.
GATCAATAGTAAACATGATTGATTTCAAAAAGTGAGTCGAAATTTATTCCATTTTGTTCCGAGCATTGATCAGGCTCATCACTTTAATACAGTAGTCCCTCGTTTATCGCGGGGATCCGTACCCTGAAGACCCGCGATGAGTGAAAAACCGCCAAGTAGGAATAGTAGTACAAGAAATACTTTTACTGGGAAAGTTTTTAGCACATAAAGTATAAATAGTAAATGAAGAAGCATATTACAGGTTGGGCAGCATGGTGCAGTTTGTAACGCTGCTGCCTCTCAACGAGAAGGACACCAGTGCAAATCCCGGCTGGGGGGCTTTCTGGATGGAGTTTGCATGTTCTCTTCCTGCATGAGTGTATTTCCTCCCACAGACCAAAAACATGCATGTTAGGCTGATTGGTAACTAAATTGTCCCTATGTGTGTGAGTGAGAGAGTGAATGGTTGTTTGTCTCGTTTGTCTCTATGTGTCCCTGTAACTGGAGACCTGTCCAGGGTGTCCCCCGCCTTTCACACAGTGATGACTGGACATGGGGACTGGTGACCCCCACGACTCAAAAAGGAAGAAGCGGATAAAGATAATGGATGGATAGACATAGACAGATATAAGTTTTAAAATAATTCTAGTAGCAAAATCTATTTAATGCATGTCTCTTAATGAATTATGTCATGTTTTGCTGCACTGAACCCGAGGCAATATTTTTACATTCTAAACTAAAAGTATCTAGCATTTTTTTTAAATATATATATTTGGTTCAAATGTATAGTAAAAAAACTGTAGCAATTTACTCTCACAATTTTATCCGTTACACTTTTTTCTTTTCTTTTTTTGTCTTAAAAGCCAGTTCTGCTGCAATGTCCATTGATGAACCTTGGGTTGGGACCTGGAGACCCCACAAGCCAAGAGGGCCGATAGCTGCTCTCTATGGTAGCCCAGGGCCGAAATATGCACTGCCTGCACTTATGGGTACAAAAACTGAACTTTTTTAAAAAAAAAACAGAAACATTTATCAGATGTGATAAAGGACAGTTTGTTTTTCTCTGTAAAGGTATTTCCCAACATGACCCAACAAAATTCAAAGCCCCAGTTTTCTCCTTCGGTGCACGGCACAAAGAAGCAAATACAAACTGCTCCCCTGGACCGAGATATCTAATCCCCTCCAACATCACCAGAAAAGGACAAAATGGCGCACCTGCATTTTCAATCCACGGCCGCCCAAAGCAGCTACAGTTGTTCCGAGTCCCAGGACCAGGTCAGCGGGGCAATAATCAACACATTTTATTTTGGATTCTTTGTAAAAGTAGATAAAACTTGAATACTGTTGATATCATATACAGGAAGTTTACCTGTCAGCATGATCATTAAGTTATTTTCTTTGGTGTCACAGGCCAGTACTCTCCTGAATGTTCAGGAAAGATGACCTACTGCTCAGCTCCAGCTTATTCTCTGTCTGGAAGGAGAAGAGATGGAGTTACCAACCAAACACCTGGTAACATATGAAAGGCAGAGAACTTCAGAGTTTCACCAAACTATATTATTAAAGTTTTACAGTTTATTTTAATGCAGGCCCAGCCACCTACACTCTGCCCCCTATGCTGGGCTCTAAAAGTGCAGTCACTCCTTCAGCTCCCACATACATACTTTGTGGCCGCAGTAAAACTGGGAGCTTCCATGAGGATCTTAAAAAGGTACAGACAGAATTATTTACTAAAACAGATTAAATAAAATAGAAATCCTGTTTTATTTTGTTTATTGTACTGGTGGTTTCCCTCCAGACTCCGAGTCCAGCTGCCTACAACGCTGTGGACCCGTGTATTTATAGACAGAAATCTCCACAGTACACCATAAAAGGCCGGCATTTTGTTTCTAGCAAAGCCACAGACAAACCAGGTCCAGGATCGCATTATCCTGAGCGGGTAAGAAATATCTCATTTCTAAAAACACTCAGATAACTTTTGTTTAGTTCATTAACTTTTTTTTTCTTTCTCTGCAGGTTACCTTCACAAGAGCAAAAGCTCCTAGCTTCACTTTTGGAGTTCGTCACTCACAATACATCTCACCTCTTATTGTAAATATGAATGAATAATTGCTCAGTTGTCCCGAATAAAAAGAAAAACTGACATCACCCTGGCTATTTTATTGCTCAAATTGTGACAGATTTGTTCGAGGTCAGGACCCCATCATGAGAAGCTAAGTGATGGGGTGTGAAAGATTTGAAGAAATAAAATACATTAAAAATTGCTGATGCTGACTTTCGTCCATATTGTTACAAAATATAAGAAAAAAATCACCCGTATTTATCAAAAAATAATACTATAGTTGTTAGAGATGCTGGTATGTTCATAGTTTTAATTTGCAGTTTTTATCATCTTCATCTGTGAACCTCTGGCACTTTTTATTTTGTTAAAGTTCAACAATTTAGGTCAGGCCTACCAACTTCTGAAACACAGGTTTATTTCAGTGTTATACTCAGAATTTACTAAATACTACTAGGACTTACATAATTATTTTGTAAAAAAAAAAAAAAGGTTTAATAAAGAAAATAGTTCACAACAATTTTATTACCAATTAAATAAGCGTTAAATTAATTTAAAAACAAAGCCATACTTCTGTATTAGCTTGCAGTTGTAAAACAATAAATAGACATGCAAACAATTACATGTACACTAACTCTCTAGCATATTTCTGACTGTATTAACATTATTACTTACTGTTTTTTGAGTGGCCTGGCTGCTTCTACTAAACTCTGACTGATTTTTTCGTATCTTACAAATGTATTTACAGACAGGCACTTGATAAGACAGCATGATCCCAGCAGAGGTCCTGTTAGCGTCCCTGTTGCATAGAAACCGAATCGTTTTTGATGTCGTGAGTAGAAAATCTTTTACTGTTCGAGCTCAAGTTTAATTGTTATTTAACTCAAGACAGGGCAGGTTACATTTGAAAATTAAGCACATTACCCGATGTTTAAACGTGTATTCATTACTAATTCCGTTTTAGTGGGTCCTGCCCGTTTTTACCTCCGTCAGTTGTTGCCGCGGGGTGACGCGCGAAAGTAAAGTAACAAGTAAAATACATTCAAAGCAGCAGATTTTAACATGTAACCAGTGACGTTTGCTGTAACGCAGTTGGCTTAAATGATGACCAAGTTTATGAGCGCTGACAGCTTTTAGTTTAAAAACGGTTTACGTCGTAATGTTAACGCCAGCTAACCGGTGGGCAGAAGCTAGCTAACTCTGCGCTGTTAGCTGACCGATACAGAGTTGGTTCGAAGCTTTAAAAGATCCTTCTCGGGTGTTTATACAAAATAAAAATAAAGGAGCACAAGGACATCAATGGCTAACGACGTCGAGAGCATTCCTGAACTGGACCAAAATAAATACGATGCTGAAGAACAAGTTAAGATCATCTGTCTGGGAGACAGTGCAGTTGGTAAATCCAAGTGAGTATTATTCACTGCATTCAATTAATCAGCCTTTGATTTCCTGCTGGCATGACAAGCTTTCTCTCTTTATCTTATAGGCTGATGGAGAGATTCCTTTTGGATGAATAGTATCCTTCAGCAGCTATATACTGTATAAACAATTTAAAGAACATATAGATGAGTCTTTTGACAGGGGTCTGCAATCTGCGGCTCTGGAGCCACATGCAGCTCTTTGGTCCCTCTGCAGTGGCTCTTTCAAACTTTGACCAAAACTAATATAAAACTGAATTATAGTTGTTGTTATACAAACAACCACAAATGTCTACTGGTAGTTTTAGCAGTTTTCCTGTCATTTCTTTTGCAAATTTGTGAAAACTGAAACACGTACAAGGAGTAAAACATACCGGTACCTACTTTAACATTATTCTTTATTTCTATACTTAATTATTTTTTCTACAATAAAAAAAAAATACCTAGGTCTGCATAGTTCATAGTTTTTATTAATTAAAAAAACTCTCTTTAAAAGAATCAGGTCTCTTCATTTGTCTTAAATAGTAAAAATATACATTATTAGTTATTTTATCATTATGGCAACCCTAGTGGCCACAAAAGCCCCTTCCAACAAAGTGGCCCATGGGCCACCAGTTGATACCACAGTTGTAGCATGTTGTTGTGGCTCTGAACACTTTTTTAATTTAATGAACAAAGGTGTAAAATGGCTCTTTTGATTGTAAAGGTTGCAGACCCCTGGTCTAGAATATAAACAATTTAAAGAACATATACTGTAGATGAGTCTAGTTTTGGTCTAGATCATTTAAGATCTTTAACACTTCCTGCAGTTGTCCTCAGCAGCAGTCGACCTACGCTTTGTCTCTCTACAAACACACGGCTACTATTGGAAACAAGACCATAGTGGTTGGTCAGTGTTTGCCCTTGCTTTGATTTTAATGAGCAGAATTAACCGTTTTAAACAGCTGAAGATCATCTGTGAAAAGACACAAGTCGCATTGCTTTGAAAATAATGGCTTTTGTTTGCGATCCACAGATTTCTGGGACACTGCTGGTCAGGAGAGGTTTCAGAACATGCATCCTTCATACTACCACAAAGCACATGCATGCATCATGGTAAGATGCACGCTTGGCTTTAATGAAGATTCCTGTGTGTTATTTGATTATTTCTGTCTTGCAAGGAGGTAAACTGAGATGGTTTAATCAATAAAAGTACATTTTACATTATATCTTGGTTGAACTAAGATGAAGATGACGATTTGTTAACTGGGAAGACTAATGATGTGTTAGATGACTTCATTATTTCAGTGGTTGTACTCTCAGTAATTATTTTTAAGCTCTTTTTGTTTTTCTTCCTAGGTTTTTGATGTTCAAAGGAAGATCACATATAAGAATTTAGCCAGTTGGCATAAGGAGCTGAGGGAGTACCGACCAGAGATACCCTGCTGTGTGGTTGCCAACAAAATTGATGGTGAGTCTAATTCTGACACAAAATATCACTATTAATATTTCATTAGGATGCCATGCTGCAGCATATGTAACATTTTTTTATATTACATATAAATAAACTTATGTTTCAATCCTTGATTAATCGTCAGATTTTGCATGTTTTTACCAACAGCTGATCTCAAAGTGACAAACAGAAGTTTCAACTTTGCAAAGAAACACAGGCTTCCGTTTTACTTTGTCTCAGCCGCTGATGGAACCAATGTAGTTAAGGTTGGACATTATTGCTTTTTTATTGGTATTATTGTTGAAAGATTTTAGGTTTCTCTAGCACTTTGGATTTGGGTGGAGTTTAACATTTGTAAAGCATTAGGATATCACAGTTCAGTACCACATTTACAAGACTATAGTTTCATTCAACCTTTATTTAGGCATGTTAATCCCACTGAGCCTCGAGGACTCATTTACAAGAGAGACCTGTTTTCAACAAAGAATTATGACAACAGCGACAACAATAGACAATCATAAGACAGGCATACAGATTATTATATATATTTTTTAAACAAGTTCAAAAAAGATGTTGAAAAGTAGCAAAACAGCTAGATTTTAAGGCAAATGTAGAAAACTAAAAACAGGAATATGTCTGCATTGGTTCTTGCCAGGAGCGGAGTAGGAGAAGGCCCTTTTGCCAAGTTCAGTCCTCACTGAGGGAACACTGCATTTAATAATGCCCTGTGAGCGCACGCTGTAGCTGCATTCATGCAGAGACATGTAGGAGGAGATGTATGAGGGCAGCAGACCAAGAAGTGATTCAAAGATGAAAATGTACCAGTGGAAGAGTCTGCGTGAGGTTAATGATGTCCAATTAACCAGTGAATACAGGGTGCAGTGGTGGGTACGATAATCACAGCCAGTTATGAATCTTACAGCACCAGGATAGACAGCATCCAACATCTGCAGGGTGCTTGTAGGAGCAAATGTATAGAAAAAATGACTATACAATTTGATCTTCGTGTTGACAGTTCTGATTGTAATTGACAGATGTTCAGAGACATGATAGAGATGGCAGTGCACTACAAGCAAAACCCCAGTGACTTCATGGATGAAGTAATGCAAGAATTAGAGGTACACCTTTCTTTTGCATTTATCAAAAATGTTCTGGTTCTTACTCAAAATCCACATTTGATTTTTTTTTTACTTTCTTTCTTTTACGTGGAAAAGGCAGTTGGTAAATTGGTCTCTGTCCGTTCACAGAACTTTGACCTGGAGAAGAAGGAGGATAACTCCGAGGCAGATGAGGACTGATTAAAAGCAGAGTCCAGTTAGGTTGAAAGCATTTTTAAAAACTCTTTAACCGTTAAAAACCTTTATTCAATTCGATTCAGCTTAGGTTTGTGTTTGACATCTCTGATTTCCCATCACTGACACTGTCAAACAGGATTCTATGTGTTTTATGTAATTTCTGCTTACTAAATTATTGAATTGTAAATCCCCCTTTGCAAGATTGCAGACAGTTGTAAAACGAACCTAACAAAAAAATTAGTTTTTGTCCCGTTTCTCAGGTTCATTTTATTTGGCCTCATCATTCATACTCCAGACTTCATATCCTTTATTATAGTAGAACATTTACTCAAGTGTGGAACAATTAATTCATGTAATAACAATGTGAAGCATGAAAAACTGACACAGCAAAGAGAATGTGCAATTATAAACTGTATTTCCCGCTGTTCACAGTGATTGTGTGAAGTGTTGTGTGCAGCACCAGCAGGCAGTTGCATTTGTTGGCTGCTTTACTTGCATTAATTTTATGATGTAAATTCAGTTTTTTAGCGCTTTGTAAATGAAAGCTTAATGTACCATAAAAAGAACTGTTCTCTTGACTCCTTTCATCTATTTGTTGAGGTGCAGCGAAGCCGACTGAACGTCAGCATCTGTCATACGAAAGTCATAATTTAAGTAAATGCGAAGCTATTTTGAAATGACCAGGTTTTCAAAAAGTTAAAGAAATATCTTTTTAAAGTCCAGGTTTAAACAAGCACATAGTTTTTATACTTTCAAAGTTGGTGCACATTACATGGTTAGGAACTGCCTTTCACTCACATGAACCTTTGTTAGTAGCAGCTCAGTCTTCTGGTATTTTATGTCATTCTTACATTTTTTTGCAAAAGGCTTCTAGATATTTCTGTGAACAGTTTATCCACTGGTGTTAGTTCTTTGTTATTTGCTATACAGATACCATTCAGCTTAAATCTCTTCAGATAGTCCACTGATATTTTTTAATGTTTTTGAAATGTTAATTTTTAGAGTTTTCAAGTATTCAGGTGAATTTATTCTTCCAGTGAACCTCTGTCAGGTTCACAGTGCTGCCACTCGCAGCTTAACGATAAACCCACTTCTGTGTTTATAAGTACAGGAGTTCAAATTTTTTTTTCCCCCAATACATTTTGTCATCTTACTTTTTCTTTCAGTTTAGCTCTTTTAGTGTACATTTATTCACAATAATTATTTTTAAATAATTTTCAGATTAGTTTCAAGTTGTTTTTTTCCCCCATAAAAAACAAAATCCATGCAGTTCTACAGTTTTGAGAAATGTGTTTTGTGTTTGGGGCAACAGAAAAAAAGATTGGTACGAGGAATATAGCTGCACAGGACGAAGTATACGCGTATAACGTTCCTGGAGAAACTTTGATGAGGACTGCTCAGTTTTTTCAAGAGATCTCAGCGCTGCAGGTCATGTGACCTCACTGTGGCAGGTAGAGGCTGTTCAGACTTCTGTCAGTGCTTTTCCAAGGAGATAAATGCATTTGTTAGCAAATTACGTTGCCATGGTAACTCGAAATGCCAATAAAATAATAGCACCCATCAAGATGCCGAGCTGGTCATTTTGATATAAAACTTGTGGGGGGTACGCATGGTTCAGGCACATTAAAGTTGATTGATGACAAGACCCTTTTCAGGTGGATAATAATGGGTGGCTGCCTTTAGGGAGTCCCCAGTAAGACATACTGGTACTGTACTTATAAAAGTAAAAGCAGGAACGCGCACTATCAAAACAAGAGTTCTCCGATTTTGTTCTGGCTCAATTTAAGCCCTGGGCACATACAAAGTAGAGTATCTGAATTATCTTTAATGTCTGCAGGTCAACTGGACTCTTAGCAGCACAACAGAACAAAGTTCTCTAATATACAGTAGTTTTGTTTACAGGTTAATTATTACAAAATGAGGCTACAGATGCATACTGTACATACACTGACCTTTCAATCCTGTGTATGTCCTGTACATATTGCAGTTCTGACAATAAACTTGACTTTGACTGAAATAGGAAAACCCATTTGTTGTTCGTTGATGTGCTAATATAATGTTTAGAGAATTACATCGTCAAGTCTTCCCTGAGAGTGGCTGTTAAGTGACAATACAACTTCAGAAAAACAAAACTGAGTATTAACACGATGCAGCTTAATTTTGTTTAAAATATGGAAACAATTGTTTTATTTTAAAATTAATTCTGCTTATCTAATTATTTAGTGGTTTTGAGTATGTGAGATGATTGTAGATTTCAAGAGAAACAGGAACAGGTCCAACCTTATTTCCATCATGGGAGAAGAAGTGGAGGTGGTGGAGAAGTATTAATGCCTTGGGGTTCACCTGGATAACAAACTGGACTGGAGATGCAACAGTGAAGCTTCTACAAGAAGGGACAGAGCAGACAGTACTTCTTGAGGAAGCTGAAGTCCTTCAATGTTTGCAGCAAGATGCTCCATATCTTCTATGTCTGTTGTAAAGAGCTCTATCTCTTCTGCCATCATCTGCTGGGGTAGCAGCAGCACCAGAGCAAGTGACTTAAAAAAGATCATCAAGCTCATAAAGAAGGCCGGCTCAGTTCTGGGGACTCCTCTAGAAACTTTGGAGATGATTGTACAAAGGATTCTTCATAAAATGAAGAACATTACAGACCCCCCTCAGCATCCTCTTCATCAGACTGTCATACAACAAAGTGTCTTCAGTCAGAGGCTTCTTCAGATCTGCAGCAAGACCGACCATTACAAGAGATCCTTCCTGCCCACAGCCATCAGCATCCAGAACAACTCTTTAATGAAACCAGGATGATGAGTTACATTTAATTTCCCTCTGGGATTAATAAAATATTCTTGAATGAAAATGATTTTACTGAGAAAGAAACTGCATATCTGAGGATTTTTCGAGTTATCTGCATGCAGTAAATCAAACCAAAGCATTTTCTAAGAAAAAAAAAAGACAAATTTTGCTTTAATTATAAATTTATTACATAATATAACAAACATATATCTCTGTGGTGGAGATATCAAGTGCAACATCTCAGGTCTGGCCTCAGTTTTTACTATCGCCCTTACTCTGAAGAAACCCAGGTAGTTAACGGTATCTTGGTTTAAGTTTTTATGTAATGGGTCTAGAAGGAGAGATGTTGCTGAGAAGAGGAAGTTCTAGTGTGAGACGAGAGCGAGGCGTTGCAGTGATACATCCACCGTCCTAAACTTCACAGTGCAAACGAGGAAAAAAAACCAACAATGAAAGAAAACAAAAACCCTTCGATGATAATAAGATCACTGGTTCTGCTATAGCCCAACCAGCACCAGTGGGTTCTTTAAAAAGTCACACTGCTTCTTCTACGCTGTGTAAATTGTGCTTTGTTGATCAAGAAATATGAAAAGATAACCCTTGAAGAACTTATCTGATCTTATGATTTGTATGTCACACACTGCTTGTTTTGAAATTTCTTTCGTAGTAAACTTGCACAAGAATCCAAACACTTTTCACCACAGCATAGATTTTTTTAAAAACCAGGCCAACCAATGTCTGAGTTCAGACCAAACACGTTCACCGCTTCGCTCTTCTTCATGCTTATCTTCAAATAACAACCCTCCATATTCAAATCAAGCAATTGTTTTATAAATTTAAGACAAAGGTTAAAGCAATTAGAAATACATAAGGCTATATGTATGTTTATATACATAAATATATAAGAAGACATACATATAGCCTGTTTCTTTACAAAATAATAAGAATGACTGTATTTCCACCTGCAGGAAGATACAGAAAGATCTAATAAATATTTGTTGTTCTCAAGATTTCCAGGAGATGGCACCATATTGTCATGTAATCTAACAGCCTATAATGCTGTAACTAAGATAGTCCTAAAGCAAAGACAAATATACAGGTAAAAGTTACTTTTTGGCACATTTTTTTTCTTTGTGTTTGTTCCTCACTGGATCATCTTATATAGCGTATTCAAAACTCAGAAACCGAAGGTCTGAAAAAGGAAAAAGGAGTGCTGCCAGACAGCATTGTGGGTAAAGAGTGCAGAGGCCATTCAGTGATGGCTGTACAGAACAGTGACACAGTTCCAAGGTGAGTCCTTTTTGTTGTGACTTGCAATGCAAAATGTGGTGTTATGAAAACTCTGCTTCTCTCTGTCTGCTTCTCCCTCTAAATCACAACGGTCCACTCGATTCCCCTCAAGACGTACCATTAGACAACGATGAGCTTCAATCTTAAAGAATGTGTGTGTGTGGTTTTCTGTGTGTGTAGTTGTGTGACACAGCCACTGCCGGCAATCTCTGATGGTACAAGTAAGGCTATAGTAGACAAACACCAAAAATGTAAACCCGAAGATTACTCATTCACTCGTCTCAAACACACACACACACAGCTTTGTTTTTCTATCTTTGTTGGGCCATTGCATTGACTTCCATTCATTTTTCATTCATTTATATAGCCTAACCCTGACCTGTACCCTAAACCTAACCATTACCAATGCATACGATACCTTACCCTAAACTTAACACATCCTCAATTCACACCTTAGTCCTAAACCTAACCCCTAACCCACCAACGGGACTTCTTTGTTTGGGGCCCGGGCTTTGGGCCACATAAGAAGCAATTGGTCTTCACAATTTGGTATAACTCAGAAAAATGGGCCTCACAACATAACATAAACAAGGACACACACACACACACACACAGTGAAGAGGAACAACCACACAGAGAGAGAGATATAGGGAATCCAGCTGCACGCATGGACGATGGGTGGCTTTTATGTTAGCACCTTGTCACCTTGTTTTGTGCAAATCATCCCCTAGTTCATAGTTCAGAGTTCAAAAGTTCAAGAGTTCATAGAAAGAATAAAATCTGCTCACCTTTTTCACAGGTGGTTAACTATGCATATATGCCAAACATTCATATATAGATCTATATACTTTTAATTTTCAAAAATTTATATGAAATCTATTATATATACATTGCTTGTGATTAAAAAAGCAAATATTTGTATTTATATTTATGGTTCTTTTTTTATACAAGTGTATGTTCAGAATGGACAGGTTATTTTTTTTGTCTTCCCACCTGTCACGCTAAAATTCAAATGATTTAAATATCATGTTTCACACGCTACAAAATCTACCTACAGTGGCCGAGGATCAATTATCAACAGAAAAGAAACACAGCAGAAGGTTCACATAAATCTGAGGATCTAACACTGGAGACAAAGTAAGAGTGAGGTCACAGTGAGGCAGTGAGTGCTATTCCTACAACTCAACATAATGATTTGACGCTCTGCCTGCTTTTCAAAACGACTCAAAGAAGCACGTAAAAGAACTATAGGGAAAAGTGCACGAACGTTGCCAAATGAAAGTGCCTTGGCTGAAGGCTGCCAATGAGCAGAGGTAAAATGGACACGTCTTCAGTCAGGAATGCTGAAATGCTTTCCCCTCCTGCAGCATTTATAAAACTTGCTGGTTCTCATTGCCAGCTTTAATTTACATTTAATTTCATGAGTACAATTATAAATTTGTAGCGTTGAAGGAGAACCCAGTTTTGCTTTATCTTGAAACCCAGATCTTTATAAGATTTCTGGCTTCCGGTGTTTCTGATGGGCCAGTTTTTCACTCTGTAAAACGGTGGTGGAGCTAAAGAGAAAAGGCTACACTGTCAAGTTGTAAAATACAGATTTTTTTCAAAGACAGTTCAGATTATTTCAAGTTAGGCTCTGTGGAAAACGTATGAACAACTGGCATTTTAACTGTAGTTAATAACTTTTTGAACAACCTCAGTTTGGAGACAAAGCTTTGACCGGATCGATGAGCTGACTGACTGAGCGAGCCTGGCTGAAATGTACCTGAGCGTACATGCAGTACGCCTCTGTACGACGTACGTACGCTAAGGCAAAAGCAGTGTTAATTTTGACAGCTATTTTTAATTTAGTTTTAGTCTTAGTCATGTGACTAAAACATCATTTAGTTTTAGTCATTACTTAGTCATCAGAATTTTTTTTGTTTTAGTCTAATTTTAGTTGACAAATCAATGAAAACATTTAGTCGACTAAATCTACAGTCAATTAAGTCGACTAAGTTATACATAGTAAAAACTTTTCATCAATTCTCTGTAGTTACTAAAACAAAACAATGTTTTAACCATAATATTAATATTAATATGCAACATACAACAACAAATAAAACTTTTTTCAAACATTATTTGTCTAACCTTGCTTTTAACAGTAAAACTACAAGCAGTACTTGAATCCAGTGTTAATTTTGACAGCTATTTTTAATTTAGTTTTAGTCTTAGTCATGTGACTAAAACATCATTTAGTTTTAGTCATTACTTAGTCATCAGAATTTTTTTTGTTTTAGTCTAATTTTAGTCGACAAATCAATGAAAACATTTAGTCGACGAAAATAATTAGTCGACAAAATTAACACTGGGCAAAAGCGTAGCCCCGCGCAGCCCCTCAGGGCACGAACGCGCAAAGCTTTTTTTTCACGACCGCGCACGCTTGCGCGGTGTCTGACCATAAACTTCCCCAGTGCCGGACTGTTTTGTATGTTACACAAATGAATTAAATTCCTCTTCTTTATCACTGATCAGGCCTTTTCTTTTGTTTTTTTACCTGAAGTCAAGTAACCGCTTCTTCCTCCGTTCACTCATGACTGAAATGAATGAATTCAGGTCCTACCTGGGTGCGCGAGGCTTTATATTCCCTGGTGGGCTGCAGGAAAAGCGCTCCCTGTTATTATTTTTATTTCTGAGAGAACTTTTTATAACATATAAAGTAGAAACACCGCAGCAGAACACCGCAGAAGAACACCGCAACCGGCTGCTCATAGAGTGAGCTGACGAGCTGTCAATCATTTCAGTAGGCGTGTCAGCAAGTGACCAATCAGCGACCTCAGTTTGTCCCCCTCTGCTCGCAACTGCTCGGGGCTGCTCACATGACAACCAGGATTTGGAGCGAAAACGCGAGCATTTGAAAAGCGTAGCTTCTGAAGCTATATCAGCGAAACGCATGTGCACAAAATGCGCGCGTAGAGTGGCGTATTCCTGGACGCTCAGGTATATTTCAGCAAGAGCAAAGGAGCACTTTCATTCAAAACAACTTTCATGTTCATGCAAACACTGCTGCACAAACTTTTACAGTATTGTCCATTTCATACTGCACAGTAGATAAGTAGAGTTGTACGGGTGTTTGTGTGCAAAGAGTGGCAGCAGCAGGTAGTTGTAGCACTTCTGGTGCAGCTTGGGTACTTCCAGCTGGGATATCATGTTTCTGCTGGAATAACAATACAATACAACACTCATGGCAGTGTAAAGGTTTATGAAGCAGTGTTTGCATAAAGCACTTAGAAATTTGGGAGATGAGTTGTTTTAAGATGTCAACAGTCATCTTTGGTCTTGGCTGCACTTAAACTAGCCATTTGCTAATTTAGTCTGTCAATCAAAATGAAACTACCGGTACTTCTTCAAATCATCTGTTCAAACAATTTTTTTTCGACAGAAATATATATTTGTTCATAATTTTCCCACAGAGACCCACTTAAAAAAATCTTGAAGATCCATCACACCATCCTTTGAGTGCTGTTTATAAAAACAATTTTAGGCGTTGCAGTCATAAAAACGTTGCTAGTTTTTTTTTTAAAAATCTGTTCATATGTTTTCTAATGTGGTTATCTGATTGATTGGTGTTCAACAAATCTTTTCCCACAAGTTCCATTCAGCAAGTAAAAAAAAAAAAAAAAAGTCTTATTAGACGATGGCCCCTTTTAGTCAATTAGCTGACTCTTCAGGTGCCTCAGCACTTCACAGTGTGCTGTTGGCGTCAGAAACAGCTTCAGCAGGAGGAAAGGGTGTCAGCTGAGGTCTTATCCTCACATTATGGGATGCCCTTTAGTACAACGGAAGACAGCAACAACATAAAAACAAACAGAACTCAGAACATGTTAATTGTCATGCTACGTTCAAGAAAAGGTGACCATAGGGAAAATTGTGTACAAATAACAAAAGAAATAATCTTCCATTTTCCTAGATTTTTTTTCTTAAAAAAAATAAAAAAAAATAAAAATATAAATATAAA
>JBBPBX010003670.1:0-51191 GCA_038048925.1 Garcialebias charrua
TTATTTACACATAACTACAGAAACACTTGGTTCATTGTTATCCTTTTTTTTTTTCAAACAATATGTTCATTTGAACAGTCAGAAAAAATATTAAATTCATTGATTCATTTTCATCTCAATGCTCTGGCCAGTTGTAGTATTTCTGCATATTTTAATGTCTTGATGCACAAACGTAGCTTTCTGCAGCAGTCCTGATGTTCTACAGATCCTGAAGATGTCTCCATCTGTTGTTGAACAATATCAAGGTTTGTTCTCCTCCACCTCGGTCCACTCTTCAGGTGAAGACATTTCTGTGAATCCTCGCTCCGCCACGCTCATGGATGTCCAGGTGTTGTAGGTCTGGACGCAGGGGACATCTGGGTCCATTATGGGCTGAATGCTGCATCCACTTTGTCACTTCCCTCATCAGAACCACAGAAAATCAACAGATTTACATCAAAGAATATTGTTGAGTACTATTCTTTTCGTTGATGCAATCTTACCTGCTGTGATGTGAAAGTCTGGGTTGTACTAGTGGTTCAGGAAGAGCCTGATGGACTGGAGACCTGGAAACCTGAAAACACAAACAAAATAAAATAAAAGAATAATATATTTAACAGATATTTTAAAAGGGACTAATTTTTTAAACTATAAATTAATGTTGAATAATTATTAGAACCATTAACTAATATATTACCATTTCAGTGAGTCCTCACAGAGCTGCTCACGTCCTGAAGTGAAAAGTCTCCAAAAACCAGCAGGAGCTGAAAAAAAATTATAACCTGCTGTTTACTGGAAATAACTTTGGCTTCTCTGCAGACAATCCGCTAAAATATTAACTTTTAAATGGCTAAATTGGACGGATCGAGTTTGTAGCTCCTCCATTGTTTTCAAGCTGCGCAGTAGAGACGTCTCTTGTTATGACGTCATCATCCTGCGACGGCGAAATCCCTATTTATCGTGTTAAAAAAATGGCGCTAATTTTAAACTGTTTTTGGGAGGAATTTTCATTCATTTAACATTATTTTAGCAAAAACGGTCAGAGGTCAATCTTAATATTTATATATGTTGTGCCATTTTTTGGAAAGTTGAAAGATCATGTCAGGGGAGCTTTAAGCTAGCCTTTTGCTTTCATTTAGCATTTAACCTTTTAGCCAATGTTTACTACTTTTAGCAATCAATTTGTTACTTTTTAGCTGGCATTTTGCACCTTTTCACATTTAACCTGTTCTGCTTTCATTAGCTTTTAGCATTCCTCTACTTTAATAAGTATTTATTTATTTACCCTTTATTTATACAGGTCTGAGTCATGACTCATTTTCAAGAGAGACCTGTTTGAGAGCAGATGGTAGGGGTTAAGGGCCTTGCTCAAAGGCCCAGAGTGGGGCGAATGAGGTGTTGGCGTTTCACTTTTTCCACCCACATTTTGATGTTGTCGATCCAGGGAGTCGAACCGGCGACCTTACGATCACAGGCCCACCTTCTCTAGCCTCTGCGCCACCGCTCACCTTCAGCTTCAACGGCTTCAGTTTCAGCTTCCTCAGCATGTTTCAGCAGTCACTCTGCACACACAGCATTTAAAACACACACACACACACACACAGGTTTGTTTTTCTATCTTTGTGGGGCCATTGCATTGACTTCCATTCATTTTTCATTAATTTCTATAGCCTAACCCTGACCTTTACCCTAAACCTAACCATTACCAATGCATACCTTACCCTAAACTTAACACATTTTAAATTCACACCTTAGTCCTAAACCTAACCCCTAACCCACCAACGGGACTTCTTGGGGCCCGGGCTTTGGGCCCTATAAGAAGCAGTTGGTCCTCACAATTTGGTATAACGCAGAAAAATGGGCCTCACAAAGTAACATAAACAAGGACACACACACACACAGAGAGAGAGAGAGAGCAGTATTCCACCACTGCACTGGAGCATGGACAGACCGAAGCTCACTTTTCAAGAGGAGATGCTTTGAGTTCCAGAGGGGTGCACATGAAAGAGCAGCAGAATATAAAGGAGCGCCCAAGGATACAGCGCGGCGCTCAACGTGAGGACAATTTAGCCCTGATGGAAAACCTGGATCAAAGGCCTGGCCTCCATAATTGCACATTCCCCAACAAACACTGTGCCATTTGAAGAGCGGGCCAGACGTCTCGATTCCTGAGACCCGCTCCCGTGCACAGACGCAGGCAGCACCATTCCTTTCGCCTCGCTACCTTCTCTATCTCAACGTCTCGCTAAAAGATTGGAGAAATGCTTTCATTCCAGAAGTGCTCACAATTTCTCTCTGAATGCCAGGACACCGAGCGAGGCCGCGGCAGTCCTCAAACTTTCTCCTTTTTCTTTTAAGTTCAACGAGTCACATTGCATGAACTCAATACAAACAGATTTTGATCATAACTTCAGTGCCTTTGAGCAAACATATCCACATATCAAAGTGTGGGTGACATCATCTTTTAACTTTGCATATAGTGACACAACATAAATATCTTGTATCATTCAACTATGTTCGTTTTAGCAAACAAAATGATGTATTAATGAAAATTCCTTTCAAAGTGAGTTTAAAATTAAAAAACGTGTTTCTTCACGGGACATCCGACTACACGCGAATGCAACATCTGTGACGTAGGATGAAGAACCTCAGTCTGCGTTTGCCATGATAACGCATATTCATTCTCTGGCAGATCGCCTTTTTTTTGTATAACTTGAAAAATGCCGTTACGTTGTGTCGCATTTGGGTGTTCTAATATCATCAGTGAACAAGTGAGCCTTTTCACTTTCCCAAAAGAAGAAATACTTCGTCAAGAATGGAATAAATAAAGCTGCCCCCCCTCGGAGCTCCCTCGCTTCCTGAAAAGGTAAGACTCAAATAAATACGGGTGCAGACCTAAATTAGAACCTGCTGTTTCTTGTTCATCTAACTTTCTGCTTCCCAAACTCAAGACAAATTGCTAAAATCTTCACTTAGATTGATAAATTACAATAGTCGGTTTATTTATTGTCCGCCATGAATATGTAAAAGGGGCGTTCTAAAGACGTTCTTCATCCTACGTCACAGATGTTGCATTCGCGTGTAGTCGGATGTCCCGTGAAGAAACACGGTTTTTAATTTTAAACTCACTTTGAAAGGAATTTTCATTAATATATCATTTTGTTTGCTAAAACGAACATAGTTGAATGATACAAGATATTTATGTTGTGTCACTATATGCAAAGTCAAAAGATGATGTCACCCACACTTTAACCCTGTTGCAACGACATTTCCTGCTTTCTTGATGTATTTAGCATCATAAGAGGACCTCGTTTTTTTAACCAAAACTAATAATAATAATAATGAATTCAATTTATAACGCACTTTTCATTAATGAAAATCTCAAAGTGCTACAAGGTGCAACAGAATTAAATGTCAATAAAACAAGTAATAAAACAAGTAAAATCAATAAGTCAAAGTCAAAGTCAACTTTATTGTCAGATCTGCAATATGTACTGTACAGGACATACACAGGACCGAAATTGCGTTTCTCTCAGTCCCTCGGTGCAACAGTAAACATCTAAACATTGAAACACTGAAACATATAATAATAGACATAAGCATAAAATAGTAAAACTAACACTGTCCTGAGTTTTTGCATAGTGGTATAAGAGTATGAAAATTTACACCGACTCTAAAACTAAAACTAAAACATTAAACATTTAATGAACATAATATTGTCCTGAGTTTTTGCATACTAGTATAAAAAAAGAGTATAAAAAGTATAACTAAAATAAACTAAAGGTTTCTAGCATTGACATTTGCAAAGTGGCAAAGCAGCGTATGAGTTAATGTACACAGTATAACAGTATCAACTAAGATCAAAAGTAGAATCATGAGGAGGTAGAGTATGCTCGGTTGAAAAGAAAGGTCTTCAAGCCGCTCTTAAAGTCAACCACAGACTGTGGGGCTCTCAGACAGTCAGGAAGAGAGTTCCACAGGCGGGGGGCAGCCACACTGAAAGCCCGGTCTCCCATGGTCCTTAATTTGGTTCTCGGAATGTGAAGGAGATTACTGTTCTGTGACCGCAGCGACCGGGTGGATGAGTATGGAATAAGAATATCCTTCAGATAATCTGGTGAAGCTCCATGTAAGCATTGATGTGTAATGAGAGCAGTTTTGTACTGAATTCTGTAGGCGACAGGAAGCCAATGAAGGTTATGGAGAATGGGTGTAATATGTTCAAATTTACGAACTCTCAACAAGATCCTTGCTGCACTGTTTTGAATATATTGAAGTTTCTGAAGGTTTTTGCCAGGGATTCCAATAAACAGGGAGTTGCAGTAGTCGAGCCTGGAGGAGACAAAAGCATGGACGAGCTTCTCAGCATCGGAAAAAGTTAGGGATGGGCGAAGTCTGGAGATGTTTCGAAGATGGAAGAAGCAAGTTTTAAACAGAAGCTTAATGTGATTTTCAAATGTAAGATTGGAGTCCATTTTTATTCCAAGATTAGTAACAGAGGTGGAGAGGGGGATGTCTTGTCCAGAAAAGGAAAGTGTTGTTATAGGAGATGTTTGTACCTGGTGAGGGGTGCCAATCAGTATGGCCTCAGTCTTGGAGCAGTTTAATTGAAGAAAGTTCTGATTCATCCATGCCCTAATTGCCTCCAGGCAGGCAGAGAGGGCAGTGAGTGAAGATGGAGATGACAAGGTGGAAGATGAGGATGCTCCAGTCCTGATGTAAAGCTGTGTATCGTCGGCATAACAGTGAAAAGAAATGTTGAACTGATTAATAATTTGACCTAAAGGCAGCATGTAAAGGGAAAACAGCAGGGGCCCCAGAACCGACCCCTGAGGGACACCACAGGAGACACAGACTGTCTGGGACGTGGCGTTGCCAAGACTAACACATTCCAGCCTATTGGAGAGGAAAGATTTGAACCAGTCCAGGACGGTGTCGCAGAGACCGACCTCCACATGAAGACGGTGGAGGAGGATACTATGGTCCACAGTGTCGAAGGCTGCAGTGAGGTCAAGGAGGACAAGGATGGAGGGAGAGCCAGTGTCAGCAGCCAAGAGGACATCATTGGTAACTCTCAGCAATGCAGTCTCTGTACTGTGAGCTGCCCTGAATCCAGACTGGAACTTCTCATACAGGGAGTGTTGTTGTAGGTGATCCTGCAGCTGAGCAGCAACAGCTTTTTCCAGCACTTTAGACAGAAAAGGGAGGTGTGAAATTGGGCGGTAATTAGAAAAAATGTCGGGATCCAAATTAGATTTTTTCAGAAGAGGCCTAATGATGGCAGTTTTTAGAGGCAGTGGAACATGACCAGATTGTAGAGACTGATTTATTATTTGAGTGATTAGTGGGCCTATTGCAGAATGATTGGTTTTTATGAGAGACGAGGGGAAAGGATCCAGGGCGCAGGATGAAGGCTTCATTTTCTTCCTGTACCATGACAGAGTCTACGTATTTAACTTATTAGGTCCAACTAATCCCATGTACCTTGGAGAAAAAGAAAACGCACACAAACGCTTGGGTCTCAGGATGTTAAAACGCATAAACAATAAGATGATCTGTTTGAAAACAGCTTCAAGAGGAAATCCAGTCAGCAGAGACTAATCTGTGTCCTCACCTGCAGAGAGATGTTGGGGCAGGAAGTGGTTTGAAACCAAACTCTGACTCCCCCGAGCCCTGCGTGTAAGTTACTTCCTGTAAATGTGGGGGGGAACCACCAAAATGCAGTTTAGGGGATTATAAATCTTGTCTGAACATCTTTGCCGTGTCACAAGTGGAAAAACGTCTGGAGGTTATGGAATACTCTGCTGTCAACTGACAGACAGATATCTTCAAGCAAATCATTATGATTCTGTCAATTTTGCAGATATTGAGCTAAAATTTGGTGTGGTAGTAGATGAAAGCCATCTCCAAATAATTCATTAATTTATTCAACCTTTATTTATACGGGATAGTCTCAATGAGTCACGAGGACTCATTTTCAAGAGACCTGTTTTGTAAAAAACAACAAAACAAACAAACAGATGAGGTACACACAACAATAAAAAGCATATAAAATGAAATGTAAATAAAAGTAGTGATAGAAAACACCAGTCAACAATAGTGTACCACAAGGCTCAGTCTTAGGACTCACCCTTTTTACATTCTACATACGGTAAGTAATATGGGTCAGATCATTCCTGATGCATTCTTATATTTCTATGCTGACGACACAGTTGTTTATTGTCTAACTAAATCAGTTGCTAAGGTTTTCCAGCTTCTACAGTCTGCACTTGACATCATCCAGTCAGATTTGTTCCATCTCAAAGTGGTGCTAAATGCTGATAAAACCAAAGGGATGCTGTTTTCAAACAGGAAGTTGATACCAGCAGTCCTTCCTCCTATCTTATCTATGAATGGTGTTCCTACTGAGTTTGTGGATTCTTACAAATACTTGGGAATCCTGGTCGATGCACATCTCTCTTTTAAGCCTCATGTCGAAAACTTGATACAGAAACAGAAATTAAATTAGGTTTCTTTTTCAGAAACAGATTGTGTTTAACTCTGAAAGCTAGTAAAAACCTTGTAGCTACTACTTTATTCTGGCCATTGACTATGGTGACATTATTTATATGAATGCTCCTGCATGCAATTCGCAGATGTTGGATGATGTCTATCATCATGCTCGTAGCCAGGGGGGATTCGGGGGGTTCGAACGAACCGCCCACTTTGCCTATGAAGTCCTGCCTACAACTCCCGCACAACACAAGTTCTGTGTTAAGAGAGGTGGAAAGAGAAGGTATGGAGACGCCGCTAATGTCGAACCGGTTAACACCATAGACTTAATATGCCTGTGGTTAACACAAACTCCTTTTTTTAAATCCAATAAAAGACCAACGTAAAATAAGTTGAAATACTGCCCACTTCGATGATTTGAGTTCAACCAAGTGAGGATCGAACCCGAGTCGAGAAAAGTTTAGAGTGGCAACCCAACGCGCTTCCAGTGAACCACCGAGGCATGTTGCTCTTTCCAGGTCCACTTATTCTTTAAATGAACCGCCCCTCATAAAATCCTGGCTACGACCATGCTATCATGGTGCACTAAGATTCATAACTGGTTGTAACTACTTTACCCATTACTACACTCTGTATTCACTGGTCAGTTGGTCATCATTAACTTCACACAGACTCTCATTGGTACATTTTCATCTTTAAATCACTCCTTGGTCTGCTGCCTTCTTATATCTCCTCTTATAAGTTAATTTGTCAGTGCAGTTACAGCGTGCACTCTAAATACATCATTTCATGCAGTGTCCCCTTAGTGTGAACTGAATTCAGCAAAAGGGTCTTCTCTTTGCTCCTGTAACCTGGAACACCTTACAAAAAGATCTGAAGCTTTCAACTTTGTTCTCTCTAAGGGATTTTAAACAATTAAGTTCAATGCAAAAATCAGTGCAGGCATATTAAAAGCACTAATTTATCATGAGAGATCTTGGGGTAAAACTTTGTCGTCAAAGGTAGAAGTCAACACTGTGTATTTTGGCAAAAAGATTCAGATAAGAGATGTGATACAACTTAACAGAAATGTGGGAGTTGTATATACAACTGACTAAAGCCCCTTAAGATGGCTCAGTCCGGGCCTGATGCGTGTTCAGTCCTCCAACGAGCATTCAGAAAAAACACAAAGGCGGATAGGCGAGTAAATTTTACTCGCCTCTGATGCGTCCCTGATCCACGAGCAGAGGTAGTATCAGATCCGGACCCGAGCCGGGCAGTCCCACTTGTGAATGCAACCCGCGGATTTGCGCTCAGAATATGATGAAGACATCAGTGAGCGACCGCAGGATTAATCAACAAGCAGATTTATTAACAAGGGAATATTAAAAATGACACGAAACAGCAACTTGTAAAAGTTAGTTTTGCTCTTTTCTCTCTCTCTCTCTCTCTCTCTCTCTGAGCAGCGGAGGAGCTGTGTGTGCGCGCGCTGGAGGGAGACATCAGCTGTAGATTTATTACTGAGGAAATATTAAAAATGACACGAAACGACAACTTGTAAACGTCTGACGTCTGTCCCACAATAAATATGTTGCGTTCCACTTCAGCTCAGCTGAGTTCTGCTCCACGCCTCTTTTGGATCCGTGCTGCGGGTTCATTTATGAACACATTTAAGTGAGCGGGACCTGCCCGCCTTCAACTGTGGTCTTATGAATGACCCAGGGAGGATTAAAGCCGGACTGGTCTGTGCGGCAATTGCGCGGATTTGACTTATGAAAGGGGCTAAAGGTTTAGTCGCAACTTGATTCAAGATGGCTGCCACAAGTGATAAACCTTACCAAACAGAAAATAGCTATAACTCAGTCAGTTTTGTAAACATTGAGCTAAAGTTTGATTTGGTGGTGGCTGAGAGTCATCTTCATCACATCCTCTGAGCACTAAAGGCTGAAATATACCTGAGCGTACTCTCTATACGCCTCTGTACGACGTACGTACGCTGAGGCAAAAGCGTAGCCCCGCGCAGCCCCTCAGGGCACGAACGCGCAAAGCTTTTTTTTACGACCGTGATGCGCGGTGTCTGACCATAAACTTCCCCGGCGCCGGACTGTTTTGTATGTTACACAAATGAATTAAATTCCTCTTCTTTATCGCTGATCGGGCCTTTTCTTTTGTTTTTTTGCCTAAAGTCAAGTAATCGCTTCTTCCTCGTTCACTCGATGACTGAAATGAATGAATTCATGTCCTACCTGGCAGCGCGATGTTTTAAATATTTCCTGGTGGGCGGTGAGCTGCAGGAAAAGCGCTCCCTGTTATTATTTTTATTTCTTAGAACTTTTTATAACATATAAAGTAGAAACACCGCAGCAGAACGGGCAGCGGGCTGCTTTCATGATGAGCTCTCAAGTGTTCTGACGAGCTGTCAATCATTTCAGTAGGCGTGTCAGCAAGTGACCAATCAGCGACCTCAGTTTGTCCCCCTCTGCTCGCAGCTGCATACGGGGCAGCTGCTGCTGCTCACATGACAACCAGGATTTGGAGCGAAACAACAAGGATTTCGAGCGAAAACGCGAGCATTTGAAAAGCGTAGCTTCTGAAGCTATATCAGCGAAACGCATGCGCACAAAATGCGCGCGTAGAGTGGCGTAAGGGAGGACGCTCAGGTATATTTCAGCCTTAACACATCACGCACAGTTAAATGTCAATATCTGGACGTTGCGCAGAAGTTTCTTGTCAAAGTTTATAACTCAGCATAGGATGGCCTTAATTTAAAAACTTTGGAGTGAAAGGCGGCGGGTGATCTCCATTCCTAATTCTGTTTTTAGCAGACTTCTTGGAGAACTGTGATGCATGCGGTGGCTTTTTTTCTGCCCCGTCACCATCCTCTCCTACCACTGCTCCGTTGTTCGCAGTAAACCCTTCCCAGCTTCACAGACGGCGATGGAAAACGAGCAGAGTTGAACAGACGCTGACAGTTCTGTCCACCAGAGCCGGGGAGAGCTTACTCCAGGACTTCTGCTGGTTTTATGTTGCGTCTAGACTTTAATAAGTGGTTGTGTTTTCCTGAAAGCACTGCTCAGACCTACCCTGAGCAGCGCTTTAATCAAAATATACGTATATTTATTATGTGCGTGTTGTTGGGTTGCTCTAAGATAAACATTATCCTACAAGGCCTGATTGTGGTGAACCCTCAGAGAACGACTTTTCAGAAATATGTGTTACTACGTCCCAACACCAACTTGACGGTTGAGGTTTTTATGAAGAGATCATGTGAAGAAATGTTGTAATATAGACAACACAAGCAGAATGGTGATGGTTGTAATGATCTGTGTCGGAGCACTGAGCTGTTTCTTAGACCGTCTGTTCTCATTAACTAATGTCTGAAAGCCTTTTGCAGTGTGATACAACTAGTTATAAAGTATTTTTCTTAAATTTAATGCAGAAATTTTAATAAGCGGGTGAAACCAGGGCGGCATGGTGGCTCAGTTGGTAGAACTGTTGCCTCTCAGTGAAAATGTCGCCGGATCGAATCCAGGCCAAGGACCTTTCTGGGTGGAGTTTGCATGTTCTCTCTGTGCATGCGTGGGTTTGGGTCCCTGTGATGGACTGGAGACCTGTCCAGGGTGTCCCCCGCCTCTCGCACAGTGACTGCTGGACATAGGCACCAGTGACCCCCCACCCCCGACCCAAAAAGGAAAAAGCGGATAAAGATAATGGTTGGCTTCTCCACTGTGACGTCCTAGTGCCAGAAACTGAGACCAAAAATGACAAAACTGGATCGAAACTCATTTTATTGCATGCAGCTACAGATGACCCAAAAAAGGTCTAACTTTGTTCAAATCAGTTGGGAAACAGACGATTTGGAAATTTTAGGCTTTAGAGGAATAAAAAAGACACAAGTTTGTCCCAATGTCCAGCTCGGATCATCTTGCTTCAACAAGCGGATCATTTCAATGTGCAACTTTTGATCCCTGGAATCAGAGACAAATGGTTGAACTCACCTGTCGCAGTGATCGTACCACTTACATACACACCTGCTAACCCGATGAATCTTTAGAAAGCTGCTCTTTGGGGACTTGGGAGTGTCTGAGTACGAGTCCTGACCTGTCGTTAACCTGCAAGGGTTCTTTCAGTCGCTGGTCACAAACCTTTCAGAGAGATACACTGAATGGGGGAGTGGTGGTGCAAAGGTTAGAGACGGTGGGCCTGTGATCGGAAGATCGCCGGTTCAAGCCCCGGTACCGACAACATCAAAAATATGGGTGGAAAAAGGTGAAACACTCAAACCTGCCTCCACCCTCATTTGCCCTACTCTGGACCCCTGAGCAAGGCCCTCAACCTCCACCATCTGCTCCCTAAAACAGGTCTCTCTTGAAAATGAGTTCTCGTGGCTCAATGAGACTACCTGGATAAATAAAAGGGTAATATTAATGTCTCCTTTTCTGACATTAAAATTCAGAGCGTTCCAACAAACCCTGATTTAACG
This sequence comes from Garcialebias charrua, assembly GCA_038048925.1. Classification (NCBI taxonomy): domain Eukaryota; kingdom Metazoa; phylum Chordata; class Actinopteri; order Cyprinodontiformes; family Rivulidae; genus Garcialebias; species Garcialebias charrua. Next base: position 10,934 of record JBBPBX010003670.1, read on the forward strand.
GTTTGAGCAAGTTTCAAATGAACAACTGGATCAATCTGAAAGAATATGGAAAGTCATTTGTGCATTTATTCAATATCCTTAACATTAGGCATTATTGTTTTTGCACACCAGTTGCACATTTGGTCACACTGGCCCAACAAAAACTCTTACTGGTACTGTTTGGCAACTGTCCAAGGCTGCAGAGCTGGGCAGCACAATGGCTTGGTGGTTAGCACTGTTGCCTCACAACAAGAAGGACCCGGGTTCAATCCCCAGTTTGGCCCTGGAGTCTCTCTGTGTGGAGTTTGCATGTTCTTCTTATGTTTGTGTGGGGTTTTTTCTGGGTACTGTATTTCCTGGCGTATAAGTCACAGGTTTTTTTTGCATAGATTTGTAAGTCCTGCGTCTTATACGCTGAAGCGACTTATACAGTATACATTATTTTTCCCATATTCATAATGCAATTTTTGACTGATGCATTAAATTTCGAAAAAGTGCAACAGCAAGTTCTCCCGTGTACACTCACTTCACTCAGCTGGTGCAGGCGGAGTAACGCCGGAGAGCTAGCGGCTCCAGCCTCAATGGATGGATGGATGGATGGGATGGATGGATGGATGGATGGTACAGCACCGCCCAGGCGAAATGAAGCTGTTTTGACCATTAAATAAACGCATAATAAACGCAACAGGTCAGCGATGACGCAGAATAAATGCGACTTATACGCTGAAGCAACTTATATGTTTTTCCTCTTCATGATGCTTCTTTGACTGATGTGACTTATACGTCAGAGCGACCTATACGCTGGAAAATACGGTACTCTGTTTCCTCCCACAGTATAAAAACATGCATGTAAGGCTGTCTTCAGGCCCAGGCCTCCTTTGATATGGAGATCTGTGGTCTCAGTGGGATTTACCCAGTTAAATAAGGTCACTAAATTTAATTACATGATTTAATAATTAAATACTTTGGGCCAGTGGTTTAAAAGTGTGGTGTGTGAAGAAGACAACTGGTTTGGAGTTTTGAATGATTAGTGTGGCAAAATGGCTGACTAGTTAAACAAAACGGCGGCTAGATTTTCAAAAAGTGTTACTAGTTGAGCTAGTCCACAAAATTATTGACTTACAGCAACCGAATGTGCAATGGGTGTAGTGTAGTCGCAAAGTAGTGGGTTGATATCAAGGAGATCAAGTAAATACACAAACAGCTTGCCTTAAATTCTTAACGTAACAGTAAAGTCAACAAAAACCTCGACTAGCACAACAAACTATAAAAAGTTTTTTCCTTTGTGTTTGGCTTCCGTAAAACCCTGTTAAGGTGCAAGCTGCAAAACCACAACTGACCTTCGTCCACAGCCGAAGTTTTGACAGAGCCACAGTTTCCACTTCACTGCTGAGATGAAAGCAGGAAGAGGAAACCGGCGGGAGTTTGGCCTCCATCAGGTGCTAACAGCTTAGAAGCCTTTAAACGCTCGGAGAAAGTTATTATTATCCCATTGCCACGGGGAGAGAGGAGGTCTGCGTCATTCATGTACGTTTTTCACAGCAGTCCTTTAAAGTGTTCAAACATGAACGCACGAGTTTAATTCTGACAGCCGGATGTCTGAAAAGACTTCACCGTGCCCCATCTGTCTTTTACTGCACCGCTTTATGAATTAAATGACGAGACAACTGATCGTCGTGCTTCCTGTTTCACTGGGATGTAGATCTGTAAACGAGCGATAACGCTTTGTCTCTTTGTGTGCATGTCTTTTATCTAAATATCTCCACATAAACTGGCAGGAAGTAAATATTAGATGAACAAGAGACTACCCTTTGGAGTCAAACACTTTCAAGATGGCTGCTGCAGCCAGCAGAAATTGCTCCGACTCGACATATTTCGTAGATATTGAGCTAAAATTTGCTGTGGTAGTAGCTCTGACACGTATTCTGAGTACTAAAGATTTCACAAAATCCTTGTTTACATTTTTGCCAACAACTATTTAGAGTCCGCTTTGTCCATTGTCAAGTTATCTCAGCCGCCTGGACAGATTTTATTTTTTTAACTTTCAGGAAATAAATTACGTTATATTATAATTATTAGTTGAGGTGGTTCAGGCATCTGGTAAGGATGTTCTCTGGGCGCCTCCCTAGGGAGGTGCTTCGGGCATGTCCAAATGGGGAGGAGACCCCAAGGAAGACCCAGGACACGATGGAGAGACTATGTCTCTTGGTTGGAACACTTTGGAGTCCCCCCCAGAAGAGCTGGAAGAGGTGGCTGTGGAAAGAGATGTTTGGACCTCCCTGCTCAAGCTGCTGCCCCCGGGACCTGACTTCGGAATAAGTGGAAGATGATGGATGGATGGATGGATGGATGGATGGATGGATGGATGGATGGATGGATGGATGGATGGATGGATGGATGGAAATAATAATTAGATGTGAGAAAAGTTTCAGGAGTGATTTGCGACAAAAGGGTGTCAGCAAAGGTCAAAGGAAAAATGTACAACAGTAAACAGTCTGGGGTTGAATGGACTAATCGACTAGTCGGTTTGTCCATTCGAATGTCATCTCAAGAGTTTTTATATTTCGCATCGACTAGTCACATCAAAGGCAACATTTGATGTGCTTCTCTTCACAGAACAGGACAACTTTTGTCAGATAAAATTGTTTGCCACTAAAAATGTTCACAAGCTCTTAAAGGGCGGCTTTGGGGCGGCTGTGGCTGAGTGCAGTCGTCCTCCAATGCAAGAGCTGAGGGTTTGAAACCACCAGCAGTCACATGCTCAAGTGTTCCTGGGCAAGACACTGAACCCTTGCAGGGGTTCCCAACCCTGGTCCCTGAGGAACACCATCCTGAATGTTTTAGTTGTTTCCCTGCTCCAACGCACCTGATTCAGTGATTTAATTACTTCCTCATGTTCTGCAGAAGCCTGTAAATCACCCATTTATTAAAATCACGTGTGTCGGAGCAGAGAAACAACTAAAACATGCAGGATGGTGTTCCTCATGGACCAGGGTTGGGAAGCCCTATCTTTGTATAGATATAGTAGAGTTCTTTATGAATGGGTAAATGAGGGCACAGATTGTAGTGTAAAGAGCTTTGAGTATCAACAAGAGAGAAAGGTGCCATATAAGAACAGTCCATTTATCATTCAAAGGAAATTGACACAAACCAGCTAACTATAAGTTAGTTTCCTTGCCCTCTCTAAATGGTTTTAAGAATCTGTTGGAATCCTGGCAAAAACCAATGCAGATATGTTCTTGTTCTTGATTTTATACATCTACCTTATACTGTAATGTTTTGCTAGTTTTTCTATTGTTTATTGTTTAAGGTAATTGTATCATTGCTGTTCATGATTCTTTAGTTTGTAGCAGGTCGCTTTTGTAAATGAGTCCACGAGGCTCAATGAGATTTACCTGACTAAATAAAGGTTGAATGAAAGTGTGGAGGGGATTAAATACTCCCCTCAACATTCAGTCAATTTCCATCCACTGCTGACAAAAAAGAAACTGGATCTGAACTTTGGTCCATCTAAGCCTTTCCAACAGGACAAACGTAGACCTCCCACGGGGGCTGCCACCGCCGCCTCAGAAGAAACACACACCCTTTCACCCCAACACCCTAACACCCCGCACCCTTGCTTCCTCTGATGCCTGTTGAATTCATCACTCTAAACCAAAACCCTTCAATACAGGCATATTTTCTAACTCGCTGATTTAAAGTTACACAAACTTGAACGGGCACCTTCTTACAGTAATGGTTCCATTTCCGTCCGAGCGAATATCGCTCACATGGACGTGCCAGCAGCGAGTTTCCCTCCTTTTCCATGTTGGGCCTCGCTATGATTGAAGTCTCGCTCTTGTCCCTGTCTGCCTGTTTAACCCCGAGCCTCACAGGATGTGGCATGAATTAGGTGCAGGCACCACACTGCTTAGATTGTAATCTTTTCATAATGCACGGCCAGTTTCCACGCTCCTGCACGTCGCCCGATCGGTGCAGATTAAAGCGGCGCTGCCGTTCGGAGCATGTTGCAGGATAAACACTCAAATAATGAAGCTTTTCATTAAGATGCTCGTGCACAAGCCGCGTCGTCTCACAGGCTAATCATTGTTTCTTTTTTGATTAGGCAAACGCAGCCCGTTGTTTACACAACTCCACATCTGTAATTTACTGTTTGATTAGTTTTGCGAGGAGATGTTGCACGATTGCCACGTAGGGGGAGGGAGTCGACGCATATTTGATGCTGCCTTTCTGCGACCAAATAATGGACGTTCTCTGTCTTCTGTGGTTTGTTTAACCGCTTATATGAGTGGATCGTTCATTAGTTCTCTTCTCCGTCATGTCCCCTCATTAATCATTATTTTTAATGTGCCTTTAAACGGCCTCCCTCAACATCTGTCTGATGATTTACTGCGGACTTATTACGCAGCGACTTGTTTTTCTGCCACTGATAGATTCTGATGCCTTAATGCAATGAAGGGGTGCTATTCATTTTAACCCAATTAGCTCTCTGGATCAAATTAGATTTGACACGGTGAAGCACATTCTGTCCAAAAAGTCTGTCCACAAAAATGTGCACAGACTCCCCCTTTTTTTTTTTTTACTACAGCTGCACTAACAGCATCTTTATGTTTTAAATCAACCTGGTGTGTGAGTTATCGCTGAGTAAAGCGCTCTTTTTATCTGTTAAAACAACGAGACGGGCTGCTTTAAAAACACCTCACAAAGTTCACAAGATCTTTATCATCTTTGCCATTAGTCCTTCGCCTCCTCCACAACATCCTCGAGCTGCTGCTACACATTTCCTTTTGCGCTGGGATTTCCAAACTTCTCAGCCGCTAACCTCACCAACCACAACCCAGCTGACTGCCGGTCACCACTCCTATAGGAAACACACCCAGAGGACATTGTTCGTACCTCAAAAAATGGCAAATATTATCCTAATCCATGTGTTGGGAAAGCACAGATTCCACTGACCAAAAAAAAAGTCTGTCTTGTAGTAAACAAGTGGTTTGCAACCTTCATCTGGAAATAAAAAGCACTTCTACTGTCATTCCTGTAGTAAATACGGTCTGTGTGGAACCAAAAACTTAACAAATAGACTATATGCCACGGGTGGCGGTGACGTACTTCCGTTAAAATACAACCCACGTCCGCCACTTCCGGGTCCCATCCACTGCCGTTGTGGTTAGCGTTAGCTCCTAGTAGCAGACCATGACATCGACCCGAAACGGGAAGCGGCTGCGCGCTACTGGCACTACAAGTGAGTTCCGTTGTGTCCGCCCACCGGTGGGTATACGGCTGTTCCGTTCCCCCGCCGAGGTGGGGTTAGGGCGACAATGGATCGCGGCTAACCGTAGGGGAAACGTTGCTATAGATTTATATGGATTTATATGTATATAGAGTTATTATTGGTGTGCATGTAGATGTTTTATTAATTGTATTTACTCATTTATGTTCGTGTCATTCCCGCTAACCGGAAGTGCGCCGCCCGGGTAATGAATGCGGAAGTGCTGGAACGGGAGTCCGTGGCATATAGTCTATTAAAAAGACATTTGGCAAACTTTTGTTTATATTTTGTTTTGTATTAAAAAGACATTTGGCAAACTTTTGTTTATATTTTGTTTTGTGTTTACCGTTTATGTTGTAAAAATGTATTTTTTGTTGTGTTTTTCTACAAAAGAATTTGACATTTTGATTTATGCAGTCCTGACTGATTGGTTTGTTGAGAAAAGGCAACACAAGTATCACATTTAGGTTTAAATTAAGGACTAAGCTGCTGCCAAAAAACATCCGTTCTGTTCTTTTAATGTAGCCTTTAGTCCCTCGGTGCTTCGTAGTTCGACTTTCGCAGACTCGCTTTTTCGCGGTTTTTCGAAGTAAGATAGGACATGACACACAACTGGCTGATTGATGGATGAGCCACAAGATCGGCATGGAATTTTTTATTTAAAATAAATTATTTTAAATTATTTAGCACCTGCTGCATCTGTGTGCAGCACACATGTGCAGGGAGAAGCTCCCTCATGCAGCTTATCAGCTGATCTCCACTCTGCAGTGGAGAAGTGGGCGTGGCCAAGAGCTCTGGCAGGTGGCAGAAAGTTTAGAAACATTGTTTAGAATATTGCAAGAGTGTGGGAAGGGTTTAAAACACCTTTACACACATTTATATATACAGTACAGTATATATATATATATATATATATATATATATATATATATACACAAAAATTAGAATATCGTGCAGAAGTTGTTCAACTTCCATAATTCCATTCAAAAAGTTAATCTTTAATAGATGATAGATTCAGGGACCACAATTTAAACGATTTCAAGTATTTGTTTGTTTATTTTTACATAATTTGGGCTTCCACGTCATGAAACCCACAAAAACAGGATTTCAAAAAATTGGAATAATGTACAGACATCAGCCCACACCTCAGTTTTTGCAGGAAAAAAAAAGAAAGAAATTAGGATCACAACAAATCAATCAAAATATGGTACTTTCAAAATAATATGTCAATCTTCAATACTTGGTTGGGAATCCCTTTGCCTTAATCACTGCCTCGATGGGACGTGGCATTGAGGCAATCAGCCTGTGGCATTAACTGGGAGTTATGGAAGTCCAGATTTCCTTGATGCTGTCAGCTCTTCTTTCTTGTTGGGTCTGGTGCCCCTCATCTTCCTCTTGAGAATACACCATAGATTCTCAATGGGGTTTAGATCCGGCCAGTTGGCTGGCCAGTCAAGCACTGTGGCATGGGCATCAAACCAGGTTTTGGTGCTTCTGGCGGCATGGACAGGGGCCAGGTCCTGCTGGAAGATGAAATCTGCCTCTCCATATAGATCGTCAGTAGAAGGAATCATGAAGTCCTCTAAAACATTCTGGTAGACTGTTGCGGTGACCTTGGATTTAAGAAAGCAGAGTTTACCAACACCCGCACCGGACATTTCACCCCAAATCAAGACTGACTGTGGATATTTCACACTGGACCTCAAGCAGTATGGGCCCTGTTCCTCACACTTCTTCCTCCAAACCCTTGGACTTTGATTTCTGAATGAAAGGCACACTTTACTTTCATCGGGAAAGAGGACCAAGGAACCCGACAGTTGTAGCCCATCTCCCGGGTGCATCTGAATGTGGTGGTTTTTGAAGCTGTGACTCCCGCCTCATTCCACTCTTTCTGGATCTCTTCCAGATTCTGGAATCTTCTCTGTTTGATAATTTGCTGAAACCCACGGTCATCTCTTTTGCTGGTGCATCTTCTTCTGCCACATTTTGCCCTTGACTAGACTTTACACTGATATGCTTGGACACATCACTTTATGAACAGCCAGCCTCCTTAGCTACGAACTTTTGTGGCTTACCCATCCTATGGAGGGTATCAATGATGGTCTTCTGGCCAGTTATGTCTGCAGTCTTCCCCATATTGAGCCGAACTGAGACAATTGAACCAAACTGAAGCAATTTAATGACACCTGGGGAAACCTGTGCAGGTGTTTTGAGTTTAGTAGATGATTAGTGTGTCACACTCAGTTTAAAACATTCAAGTCCTGCAACATTTGGGCTGATTTCTTCATAATATTCTAATTTTTTGAAATCCTGTTTTCATGGGTTTCATGAGCTGGAAGCCCAAATTATGTAAAAATAAACTAATAAATACTTGAAATTGTTTAAATTGTGGGTCCTGAACCTATCATCTATTAAAGATTAACTTTTTGAATGGAATTATGGAAGTCAAACAAATTTTCCATGATATTCCAATTTTTTGGAAAGGGTCTGTATATAAATACTCTGTGTTTTTCCTCCGTGTGTCAGCGCTGTCTCACCTGTGTCTATTCACCCCAGGTGTTTCTCATTCCGTCTCATCAATGTTCAGTAAGTCAGCGTCTTGTCCTCCTTTGTCCGGGCATTATCCTTCCAAGGCTTCGTGCTCTGTGTCTGCTCCGTTTGTCATCTCATCTCCCTCAATGTAAGTTTTTTGCTGCCCCGTGTTACATATCCTGAGGAAGCTGCCAATGCTGACACCTTTTAGTTCTTATGTATGTTGACTGCAGTCATGCAAAACTGCTTTTGTGTGGTTAATTAGTCTGATTGTGATCAGGCTTGTGTGTGTTCAGCCAGGAACACCTGAGAGCCACGCCTATATATACTTCAAGTTGACTGTGCTTGAATGCGGAGTGTTGTGAGCTCAGAGTTTGGTTGCTTTGTTGCTGAGCTGTTTGAGTACTGTTTGGGTACTGTTTGAGTACTGTTTGGGTACTGTGGGGTGTTCTCCGCCCACCCCTGTCTTGAAGTCTGATCTTCTGTTTAGAAGGTTCTTGGTGAGTAACTACTAGCTCATGTTTGGTCTTGACTGCTAGATGCACTTAAAGAGTGGCTACTAGCTCATGTTTGGTCTTGACTGCTAGTTGCATTTGTGTCAGCTCATTTGTTTGTGGAGTTTGACTGTGCTTGATGCACTTAGGAATGTTTGCTCATCTTTTGACTTTTGTTGTGCTTAGTGCACTGGGTAGCTGAAGGCTGCATTGATGACATTAGGATCCTGCTAATGATAATTGATATCAGGGATGCTGACCTGTGTGGTTAGTTTAAGCTGGTTTAACCAGGAACATTATTGAGCTTGGAGCTGTTTGGAGCTTTTTGGAGCTGTTTGGAGTTTGGAGCTGTTTGGAGCTTGGAGCTGTTTGGAGTTTTTGTTGGTTTGCCTAATGACAGAGTGAGATCGGTAGTCCAGTTATATCGTTTTTCTTTTACCCCTAGGGTCCCCTTTTGGTCAGGTAGTCCGTCTCCAGATAGGCTGCGACGGCCCTGTTTTTATGGGTTGGGCCGACGCTGGGGACGTTATATTCTTTTTGGCTGACTCACTCTTGTCCACCATTTATTTGTACTTTTGTCTGTCTATTTTTGCTCCCTTTTTGTTGCCCTGTGCCAGAAGACGGTGCACTCCGCACCTGGAGGGAGGAGTCGGGCAGTTTTCAATAAAGCTTTTTATTTTTACATTCTGCCTTCTTGTGTCCTTTGTCCATTTAATGTGTTCGGCCTGAGCCAGCCGTAACATATTTTGGGCGCCTCGTCCGGGATCTTGAATCCTTTTTGACTCCTTGTCTGGATCTTGAATCCTTTTTGACTCCTTGTCTGGATCTTGAATCCTTTTTGACTCCTTGTCTGGATTTTTGAATCCTTTTTGAGTCCTTGACTGGATCTTTGAGACATTGTCTGGATTTTTGAGTCCTTGTTGGACTGTTGTGATCCTTGTTGGGTTAATTAAATAAACCTGCTGTTGGTTTGACTCGTAGGCGGGTCCAGCGCTGTGCATGTTTGTGGAAGTCTGGTTTTGAGCAGACATTGAGTTTTTTGTGCTTAAAATATTGAGAGTGTAGTGAAGTCTTTTGAAGCCAAGTGTTTTTGGACCGCAGTTAATATAATTGCTACTTTTTTACATTTGGTGTGTGTTGACAGCTGTGTGCTGTAGTTTGCACTCTCTGGAGCTGACAGGACCAGCTCCTGGTTGCTGATTGAGCTGAAACACGCAGCTGTGTGTGTGTGTGTTTTTGGATTGTGCTGCGTTCAAATGCAGCTGTGATTTTGCTGTTGTTTACAGTGAAAGTCATTTGAAGAGGGGTACAGCTTAAAAGCTGTTTGTGTCCACATCATGGTGTTCAATTTGAAGAGATTTCTTGAACAGCCCACGTTTGATGTCTATATAAACTGCACGAGAGAGCAGATGTTGAGTATAGCAAACCATTTTAAAATCAACACTAGAGAATACGAACATGATGGTTGGTTTGAGGGTGGACTGCTGACTGAATTAATTCAACTTGGGGTTGTTGTGATGCCTGATTATGGACATTCAAATGAAAATGAAGTTGCTTTAAGAAAAAAAGAGCTTGAAGAACAATTGAGGAAAGAAAAAGAACTTATTTCACAACAGTTCGAGGTCGCACGAAGGGAGCTACAACTTAAACATGAATTGTTCTTAAAAGAACAAGAAGTCAAAAGTCAAAGTATTCTAGCCGCTCTACATGAGAAGAAGCGTCTTCTAGAATTGAGAGAGCTCCATACTGCACAAAGGGAAGATCACCATTTGTGTCCCACTGTGTGTCATCCAAAGGTGACACCAGAGCCTTGCATTCAAGCAGGTGTGCCTCTCTCACATCTACAGGAGATGGCGCCAGAAGAACATCGTCCAGAGGAGGAGAAAAATGAGGATGATGTCAACTTGGGTGACAGTTTCTTCTTTTTTCATGTAACTGAACTTGAAATTAAACATGAAAATGAATCTGACTTAATCCCAGTTAAAGATGGGGATTTTAAAAACTTTGATGAGCTGAAGGAACATTACATTGACCTGAGTGAATGTTTTTTATTTAGCTCTGAAGAAGAAGTCCCAGTGAGCTTAACTGAGGATCCAGAAGAAACAATTCCACCTGTTTCATTGTGTTCTTTTTTAGCTCCTGCAGAAAACAAAGGAGTTGTGAAAGATGATGTTGACTTGAGTGACAGTTTTCTATTGTTATTTAAAACTGAACAACTCTCATTTCATGATTCTGTGTCTAACGGTCTCTGTGCTTACAGTGCGGCTGAGAGCAGAGCTGTTGAAACTGACACAGGGATGCTGTCCAGAGCAGAAAAAGAGGACAGATCCCCCCTGACTGTCAAGACACGTGTGTCAAGTTCTCTTGTTTCTTTGTGTTCCCTTTCAGCCACTGCAGACTGCAGACTGTTGCTGAATGATGTGGGACCATGGCCTCAAAAAGAAACTGGAAATGAGTCAGGAAATGACTTTATTAAGTCTGTGTGGTGTGCAACAGTGAACTCTTATGTTGACCATAATTCACTGTCTGACACTATTTCCTATATTTTCAGAATAACTGAAATCAGATCTGCTACAGTTGACCAGAAGGTGTCGCTACAGCTGAATGGAGAGAGTTGTCCAACACTGTCCAGTGCTGAGATGGAGGAGAACAGTTTCCCTCTGTTTGCTGAGAAATTACGACTCTCTTCGTCACTGACTGACCTCATCAGAAATGATGATGGCGTTTGTTATACAAAACAAATGCTTTTCAAATTAATGTCAGATCAGAGATGCCTTTTTGGTTTTAAAACATTTTAAGATAACATGACATTGATTATGTTAGCGGTTAGGCGGACTAGTTTTTAATGATGATTTTAGTCCGTTTGTCTGTTGTGACCGCTACATTGTTGCTCTCTAGGGTCCTATTTATTTTGCATGTGCGGATGTGAGATGTTTTCACCTGACATCCACATCACCCCCATACAAAACACTGGTGGTGGAGGTGTTACATATCCTGAGGAAGCTGCCAATGCTGACACCTTTTAGTTCTTATGTATGTTGACTGCAGTCATGCAAAACTGCTTTTGTGTGGTTAATTAGTCTGATTGTGATCAGGCTTGTGTGTGTTCAGCCAGGAACACCTGAGAGCCACGCCTATATATACTTCAAGTTGACTGTGCTTGAATGCGGAGTGTTGTGAGCTCAGAGTTTGGTTGCTTTATTGCTGAGCTGTTTGAGTACTGTTTGGGTACTGTTTGAGTACTGTTTGGGTACTGTGGGGTGTTCTCCGCCCGCCCCCCTGTCTTGAAGTCTGATCTTCTGTTTAGAAGGTTCTTGGTGAGTAACTACTAGCTCATGTTTGGTCTTGACTGCTAGATGCACTTAAAGAGTGGCTACTAGCTCATGTTTGGTCTTGACTGCTAGTTGCATTTGTGTCAGCTCATTTGTTTGTGGAGTTTGACTGTGCTTGATGCACTTAGGAATGTTTGCTCATCTTTTGACTTTTGTTGTGCTTAGTGCACTGGGTAGCTGAAGGCTGCATTGATGACATTAGGATCCTGCTAATGATAATTGATATCAGGGATGCTGACCTGTGTGGTTAGTTTAAGCTGGTTTAACCAGGAACATTATTGAGCTTGGAGCTGTTTGGAGCTTTTTGGAGCTGTTTGGAGTTTGGAGCTGTTTGGAGCTTGGAGCTGTTTGGAGTTTTTGTTGGTTTGCCTAATGACAGAGTGAGATCGGTAGTCCAGTTATATCGTTTTTCTTTTACCCCTAGGGTCCCCTTTTGGTCAGGTAGTCCGTCTCCAGATAGGCTGCGACGGCCCTGTTTTTATGGGTTGGGCCGACGCTGGGGACGTTATATTCTTTTTGGCTGACTCACTCTTGTCCACCATTTATTTGTACTTTTGTCTGTCTATTTTTGCTCCCTTTTTGTTGCCCTGTGCCAGAAGACGGTGCACTCCGCACCTGGAGGGAGGAGTCGGGCAGTTTTCAATAAAGCTTTTTATTTTTACATTCTGCCTTCTTGTGTCCTTTGTCCATTTAATGTGTTCGGCCTGAGCCAGCCGTAACACCCCGTCAGCACTTTTTTTTGTTATTGAAAAAAATAAAATTAATTATTATTTACTCGGGAGTCTCCTGCCTCTACCTGCACGTGGGTTCAACCTAAAACAGCAGAGATGTTCAAATAAGCTGTATAAAATGTGTAAATGCTTGTTGGAGTAAGAAAAAACCACTTGGATGTTAGATGTGACATCGTCACACTCTTATGCCGGGTTCCCACCAAACGCGTTTCGGACGGCCGACGCTGCCACTTTACATGCAAAGTCTATGTGGAGGCGCGGCCAGGGTCGGCGCGGCCAGGGTCGGCGCGGCCAGGGTCGGCGCGGCCAGGGGCGGCGCGTTTTGAGCATTTCAAGCAACGCGGCAGCGCGCGACAGTCCTTTTCCACGCATGCGACGCGTCCAAAGCCGGCGAACGCTTCGAGCAGCCAAAGTTCATTCATTTGAACTTTGGCTGCGCGACGCGTCGCAGCAACCAATCGGGAGAGCCTCTGCTATGTGATGATGCAACAACGACGGGACTATTTTTGGACTTTTTAAACTTAGCCCAACGAGCCTCCATGAAGAAACCAGCCTCCGGTAAGAAACTTGGCATTTTTACAGTTGCCGCTGTCCGCTCGAGCGTACGATCACCCCAAACATAAAACAACGTTTTAATCTCAACAAAGACTTTCGGAGCTGCAGTTCGGCTCGTAGAAAACCCACTCAAGTAGTAACGGGGCTCACGTACAGCTGATTTTATCTGCTCGGTGTACATCAAACAAAACAAACCCGACCGGAAAAGGAGCCAGACGTTGCTCCCACTGCGCGTCTGCAGACGCGTTCGGTGTGGTTCGGTTTTGGTGACAAACAGCAAAGAGAGGAACCCAACCCGGCATTATGCCGGGTTCCCACCGAACGCGTCAAAACGCTCTTGCCGCACCCTTTTGGCCGCTTGTCACCAGAATCTGTTCACACTGAAGACGCGTCTAATGACGCGCATTGGGAGGAGCGTCTGGCTCCTTTTCCGGTTGTTTCTTGTACACCGGGCAGACGAAATCAGCTGTACTTGAGACTCGTTACTACTTGAGTGGGTTTTCTACGAGCCGAACTGCAGCTCTGAAAGTCTTTGTTGAGATTAAAACTTTTTTTATGTTTGGGGTGATCGGAAAACTACTATGAAAAAACTCAGGACAGTATTACACTCTATTTCATTTTATGATTATGTTTATTAAATGTTGGTGTTTTGGTGTTGGTGAAACTTTTTATACTTTTTTACTACTATGAAAAACTACTATGCAAAAAAACTGAGGACAGTACTAAACTTTTATTATTTCATTTTATGCTTGTTTATTAATTGTTTAGTGTTTAAATGGTTACTGTTGCACCGAGGGACTGAGAGAGAAATGCAATTTCAATCCTGTGTATGTCCTGTACATATTGCAGTTCTGACAATAAAGTTGACTTTGACTTTACGTTTATTTGTTGCAGCTAAAAAATAGCCAACGGACAAAAGTTGAAGTTCGATCAGGGCTCGAACGGCTTTTTGTCGATTAAAAATAAAACCGTGCGTGTTCCTGCCGTGAAAGCGAGTGGATATTTGGCTGAAGGGATGCAGGCCAGCTGTTGTCGTGGTCCGGCCGTTCACATGTGTGGGTCCAGAGTCCAGACAGATCGGAGTGAGGGAGCGTTTGCTGCTGTGAGGCTGCCCCACCTAATCCCAGGCTGCATTACTCAACTGGTCCAAACAGCCCACAGACACGGGGACTTCCCCTTCCCTCCAAAGACGTAGAATACTGTATTGCTTCATGCAACACTGAGGTAATATTATTACTTCAACCTACTGCTGCAAAGCCTAACCTGTGTATATATATTGTCTCAAGTGTCTGAACTCCATTGTGTGAGGATATTAAATACAGACTGTTGGTGTAACACTAATTTGTCCCGAGAAGTACAGAAGAGATGGAATTACCGTAACACCGAGGGTCACTTAAGTGCTCTGTAACTACGTTTTTACTGTATCAGTACTCTGTAAACGTCCCTGCATATTCCAGCCCCATCTTAAGAGTATAAAACCATTTTCACGTTTCTTTTAACCAGAGTGCTATCAATCCAATCTTCTTCGGGGAAAAACTGTCACGTGGGGTGTAAAACGGCTCCGCAAGAAGCCTTTGTCTCTTGCACGCAACTCTAAGATTACTGATTTTTACCACCACTCCTCTGACACCTTCAGGCTTTCATAAGGTGTCATTTCTAAACAAACAAAAAAAACAACAACAAAAAAAGAGCGAAAACAGAAAAACGGATCCAAACACAGCAGTTAATGCTGCATCTAGATCAAGGGTCTGCAACCTACGGCTTTGGAGCCACATGCGGCTCTTTGGTCCCTCTGCAGCGGCTCTTTCAAGCTCTGACCAAAACTCAATTGGTTGTTATACAAACAACAAAAAACTACTAGTTTTAGCAGTTTTTACGTCGTTTCATTTGCAAATACTGTATGTGGATATTGGAACAAGTACAAGGAGTAAAACTTTAACTTTATGCTTTATTTCTATACTTAATTCATTTTTCCACAATTACAAACACAAAAAGATACCTAGATTTGTATATCCAATAATTCTCAGTCGGGTCATCTGACAACGTTTCTATAAAAAATAAACTGTCCAGATGACCTGACTGAGAATTATTGGATTTGGTAACTGGATTATTGCGCATGAACTTTCTTGCCTAGATTTGTATAGTTCATAGTTTTTATTAATTAACAAACCCTCTCTTTAAAATAATCATTTGTCTTAAATTGTAAAAATAGAAATTATTAGTTATTTATTTTTATAATGTCACCCCTAGTGGCCACAAAAGCCCCTTCCAACAAACCTAAAATGGCCCATGGGTCACCAGTTGATAACCACAGTTGTAGCATGTTGTGGCTCTGAACACTTTTAATTTAGTGATCGAAGGCGTAAAATGTCTCTTTTGACTGTAAAGGTTGCAGACCCCTGATCTAGATGTAAGTGATGTATGACTATGGGGAGATCTGCGCCTCCTCAGTAGCGTAACGAGGAGAAAAAGTACCGACATGTTCTGTTCGGTCACATTTCCCTTGATGGATAAATATGAACTCGAAGCAAAAGCTCTGGGCCTGTCTCTGAAAACAAACATGGTCATATATTTGACTTGGAAAAACAGCCATCAGCTGTATCAACACGGGTCCTGCTGCAGACGGCCACCTCAAATGAGAAACTGTCGGGTTTCAGGGATCCTCTGAGCGTGTTTGAGCAGACATGAGGCAAACGGACAGATCAGGGTTTGATATTTGATTTAAGCTGAAGGAGCGTTTTATGGCTGCCGGTTTGACGAGCAGCCCAACTTTTTCTCTTTCACACAATCTGTCTGCTGTTTGCACTGGCACAGCTGTTTGTTTTGTCTTGTTTCAGCTGTCTGCGCTCTCCCTCCCTTCTCCCAGTTTGATAACATAATACTCCAAGCATGTTCCCGATGGGTCATAAAACGAGAAGGAGCCGCTATCTGCTCTTTGATTGAGCAACAGCCCTTTGAACACAGCCCATGAACCTGGAACATGTTGGCTCTCCGGTGGTTTCTCTTCCTGAATTTGAGGAGCGTGCAGCAGAGTTGAAAGGACCAGAGCATTATGTTCTCCTGGGCCTTCAAAGAGACTCCGATTTTTTTTGTGTGATTTTGATGTAAAACGCTTGTCATTTTGTAACAAAGAAGTTTGACTGAAACCACGTACGTGAGTTATAGTCTAAATAAATCAAGGTTTAAATAGTTTTGAGAAAAGGACATTGAATCAATTCAATGTTTTATATTTTGGGATTAATTTATTTGGCACTTTTTTTTAAGTCTTGCTGATCATTCAAAGCAGAATTACACTACCCGTTGACATTCACACACCAATTCACAGATTGAGTCAACCGAGGGTTTAGTGTCTTGCTAGGATCAATCCATCAATTCTTCGATTGGCGGATGACCACCTTGAGCTTCAGCTGCCAATTTACGGTAGTTTTATATTTTCTTTCAGGGACTGCACGGTGGTTCAGTTAGTAGAGCTGCTTGACGGATCGATCTTGGCTGGGGGCCTTTCTGGGCCGAGTTTGCATGTTCTCTCCATGCATGCGTGGGTTGGGTACTCCAGTTTCCTCCCACAGACCAAAAACATACAAGTTAGGCTAACACATTGTCCCTAGGTTTAAATGAAAAATTGAATGGTTGTGTGTCTTGTTTGTCTCTAAGAGTCCCTGTGATGGACTGAGACCCACCTCTTGCCCAGTTACTGCTAGATCTGGGCACCCCGTAAAGGAAGAAAGGGATAAAGATGATGGATGGATTGATTTTCTTTCAGCTGACTGTCAGAGCACCTGATCATCAGTTGAACCAGCGAGTGAAGGTCTTCAGACAGTGAATGCCTCATAGTGTTTGATGAAGTCTGATAGGGGTTGCTTTGTGGGTTTACATAAGCCTGGGTGGTGGTTTCTTGCACTTTCCTGGTATGTGTGATATACAGGTGTCACAGTGGCCCAATGCTGGAACCAACACACATATTGAAGATTTCATTTCCCTAAGACGGACCAGACCAAGGGAAGACAGTCATTATGTGCACCGATCATTTCACCATAACTCCAAGGCATCTGAACCTGGCACCCCACAGGTATTGAACCATTTGTTTTTGCCCTGCGTCAGACTGTTACATCTACTGTCCTATGCAAAAGCTGCCATTGTCCCCAGAGCAAAGAGGGCTGTGTTTGGAGTGGCATGGACAGTTGACCAGTGGTGTATTTTCATGTTTAGCAATGAATCTCAGGTTTGCATCAACATGGATAATTATAGTGTGTACAAATGATTGTGCATGAGGATAAAAACAATCCAACCAATCTTGTGAAAAGGCATAAAGGCATCTGGTGTAGGGTGTCATGTACATAGAGTATGACTTCAAGTCACAATTATGAATGATTTATGGTGCTTTACCACTCAACTCTCATCGGTTCTGTACCACACCACACTTCTTAAGGGTCTGCCCTTTTCCGGTACCCACGCACACCCTGCCTGGTTTATGGGACCATCTTGTTTGTGGTTCTATAAACAAACTGTTCCAAGGTGATGATGTTTATGTAAGTAGGCAACAGCCATTGATTGGCCAGAGGAGATATATCACTGGATGACTACACGGGAACCGCCGTTTCCTCTCCAATTGTTGTAGAATGTGGGCTAATTAGTTTGTTTTTCTAGTTTTCTAGTTTCTACTTCAGTATAGAAGCTCCAAAAGTATTGCCGTGGACTAATGACGAGGTCCAGACCTTTTTGTCTCTATTGGCGGATCAGAGGATTCAGCGCGAGCCAGAGATGCTCACAAGTCATTTTTTGCAAGTCCAAGTCAAGTCTCAAGTCTCTGATCTCAAGTCCAAGTCAAGTCCAAGTCAAGTCCAAGTCAAGTCTCAAGTCTCTGATCTCAAGTCCAAGTCAAGTCTCAAGTCTCTGATCTCAAGTCCAAGTCAAGTCCAAGTCTCTGATCTCAAGTCCAAGTCAAGTCTCAAGTCTCTGATCTCAAGTCCAAGTCAAGTCTCAAGTCTCTGATCTCAAGTCCAAGTCAAGTCTCAAGTCTCTGATCTCAAGTCCAAGTCAAGTCTCTGATCTCAAGTCCAAGTCAAGTCTCAAGTCTCTGATCTCAAGTCCAAGTCAAGTCTCAAGTCTCTGATCTCAAGTCCAAGTCAAGTCTCTGATCTCAAGTCCAAGTCAAGTCCAAGTCAAGTCTCAAGTCTCTGATCTCAAGTCCAAGTCAAGTCCAAGTCAAGTCTCAAGTCTCTGATCTCAAGTCCAAGTCAAGTCTCTGATCTCAAGTCCAAGTCAAGTCTCAAGTCTCTGATCTCAAGTCCAGGTCAAGTCCAAGTCAAGTCCCTAATATTTGAGTGACACCGTGAATGAATGTACAGCAACCCCTCGAGTTACGTCAGGGATAGGGACCTACGTGTGTGACTTAGGTCGATTTTGTCGTACCTCGCGGACCAAAAACACATGCCTGTCGTAGGTCCGCGTTTCTGACATAGGTCGCGGTTATACCGCTAACGGAGCGCCGCACACATATTTAATGGCATGAGACTGAACAAGCAGACATACTAAGGCCATAAACACGCACAGAACTGCACAATAAATAAAAAATATAATGTCTTACTTTGAGCCGGTGGCCCCGACTGCCAGGCGGACATTTGCGGCGAGCTCCCGGCCGCAGATGGATCCTCCGCGGCATGTCGGCTCGGTGTCTTCGCCTGTGTTAGCTGCTTTGTTAGCTGCTGTCGTTAGCATGTCGGGCGGCGTTGTGGCCGCCGATCGCGGGGCGATCCGCGGCTGCTCCTCCGGACCTGAGACGTCCACAGAGTTGACCGAGTGTTTCCAGCTAATTTATCCGTATGAGGCAACCCTGATCGGGCACACGGAGCCAGCTGACAGTAGCCTCTGGAGCTCCATCGCAGTACAGTTGTAAAATGGCGACCGGAAGTGGCGAGCGGAAACGACCGGAAGTTGCGTAAATACGATAAATTTCTAATCAAAACGTAAAATTAATAATTATACTTTATTTATAAAGCCATTTAAAACAACCACAGCTGCAACAAAGTGCTATACACATGAAATTAATAACTTTTAAACACACAAAAAAAAAAAAAAAATTTTTTTTTTTTTTAATCATATTTTTATTAAATATGATAAAATCGTAAGTCTGAGTTGCCGTAGGTCGCAGGTGTCGTACCTCGAGGGTTTCCTGTATGCTATTCATTCGCAAACAATGGACATTAAATGTCTCTCCTTTTAAAAATATCCAGGTTAACATTAGATTAACACACTGACGCTAAGCTTGTTTGTAGCAGCTGCTAACAACCTTTTAGGCAGTGACTACACGTTACAGCTTATTTTTATCTGAATGTAGAGGCCAAAACATTACATTAAATGTCTCTCCTCAATTCAATTCAGTTCAGTTTATTTATACTGTATAGCTCCAAGTCACAAGTTGTCTCAGGGCACTGAACAGAAACAATCAAATATAAAAATAATAAGTTAACAGAAACTTTAATATAAAAATAATAAGTTAACAGAAACTTTAATATAAAAATAATGGTAACACTATTTATCTGAGGAGACTGCTTTGAGTTTAAAGCTGGGGTATGTAAGATTGTAATGTAGTCTGTAACTTTTCAAACAATATATATTTTAACATATTTCTTCACTCTGTCACTAGATTGATGTTAGAGAGGTAATCTCTGAAAAAACTAAAAAAAAATATTGTCCCCTTGCTTCTCCAGGTGGTAAATAAGCATTTCTAAAAAGAAAAAGTGACCCGCCATTTTCCAGCCAATAAAAACAAAGTTTGTAACCAGCCAATAAAAACCGAGCTTGAATTTGAATCAGCCAATAAAAACAGAGCTTGAATTCAAATTTCAACAGACCACAAGGGGGCAGAGCCATATATGGCTCTGAGGGGGAGGGATCAGAATGCTTTGCTTGTTGAAATTTTTTCTAAGTGCTGCTGTTCTACAGAAACTGCAGACTGAACCTTTAACTCCATGTTATAAAAAAGCTACAGTAGTTAGCCAGAGTTATTTCAGGATGAAATAATTTGAACTTCTGTTTGAATTTAATGCTATGAACTTTTTCCTTGAACTTTTTCCTTTTTGTTACATTTACCGGTACTATGAATTTCTCACAGGGCAGAGAGCCAACATGGAGGACTCACAAACATATACAGTATTATTATTATTATACAGTACAAATAATATTGTCCAGTGTCTGATGCTGCAGTCATGTTACTGAGCTCCCACTGATGGGCTAACCTGGTTCCACCACAGCAGCAGGATCCTCAGACAGAACAGCTGGTGGGATGTCCTGGTATCTGCAGCCCTCTCTCCATTTGTTTCTTCATGGACATGGAGCTGTGACATTATGTTGTGCCCTTTCCTCAGCAAAACGCTCCTCCAGTGGAGACTTTCTGGACAGACTGCAGGGAGGTTCCTAAACAAACAACAGGTTTATCAGTATTATCAGTAAAAAGAGATTATTAAATCATTTTTAAGACTGAGAATGTATACAATTATTAGCTCTGTTGTTATTGCCTAACTAACCTATTCAATAATTCTTCAAACTGTGACATTCACTCATAATGGAATGAAAGAGAACATAAACAGAAATTATATAATAATGAAAACTAGAGACATTAAAACATTTTAAAAGACACAGAGAACTTTAAATGAATTAAGAATGTTAATAAGTGTTGGATTTGAGTGCAATGTAAGTGCAATCCATGGTTGAATTGAATCCACATCTGAAAAGGGATGCAACCTTTTCACAACATATGCTGTAACTGTTTTGTGGCACTCGGTTACACTGACGTATTTACCTTGGACAGTCACTGGTGAACACTGTGAAGCCATTTCAGGTCGTTTGTCTAAGAAAAAAAAACGAGCTAACGTTAGCATCGTGTTTGTATTTGAGCTGACTTACCGCTTTAAGCGGAGTATAACTTGTTAGCTGCCTTAATGTTGGTATGAGACTAGTTTATAGTTTATTTATTTACCTGATGGAGCCGAAGAGGTAGCGATTAGCGAAAAGTTCGGCGGAGCGTTTTGCAGACGGACCACTCTGTACTTCCGGTCGGATACGAAGCGAAAATAATCCGGTGGAGTGCGTCAAAGACGGGACACTATTTTACTTCTCCACCCTCCTTTGCATGATAGAAAATTATTGCAAGTGCTGCACTGACCTGACTGGTCATTTTATTAAATTAGTACGCTATCGATAGCAGATGCACACTTCCGGTGGATTCTTCTTCGTTGGTTTTCGGTGGCGGCTACTTCCGGTCGGCTAACTAGCATCGAACATAGGAATCGCAAATTAATATTTTGAACGATTTCGGGAAAACCGGACAGTTAGTCCCGGTTCCGAACAATTCTCGATGCTCACGAGTCTCAAATGGCGAGTCCGAGTCGAGTTGGAAGTCTTTTGAATGCAAGTCCGAGTCGAGTCTGAAGTCTCTGTTTTTGCGACTTAAGTGCGACTCGAGTCCGAGTCCCAAACTCGAGTCCCCATCTCTGGCGCGAGCTGGACAGCGCTACAAGAAGCAACCTACTTTGCATTGATGATCCCACCCACAGAGCGGGGAAACTAGTCACAGTGGCTATTCACCCACAGCTGAGAAGAATGGACGAGAACCAACGAGAGCCGACTCAAGTTGCACTTATCAATGGCAAAGTGGCTTTAGAAGACTGATGGTAGCACTACATTGATGACATCCTGCATCCAAGCCCTTCTCAGACTTGGTACAGTCACTCAAGACAATGCCTGTCCACACACAACACAGCTGTCTATGGACTGCTTGAGTCATGTTGGCTGCAGGTTCACCAATCTTCCCTCAGTCATACCTGAGGGATCAGTTTGAATGTCAATCCTAATCCAATGCCAATCTGCCAGATTTTAAGAAGCAACTACAACAGTTGTGGGAAGACCCTCTGCAGGAGATCTTTAAATGAAGAGCCCTCCAGCAGGTTCTCGGTCAACCCTAGGGCCATCACCCAGAGGGACATGCTCAGCGAGTCTCTAGAAGGAGGTGCCCAAGAGGCATCTTAATCAAGTGCTTGAACCACCTCTGCTGACTTCTTTACATGCAGACGAGTTCTACTCAGAGATCCCCTGGGATGATGGAGATCTTCTCTTTATCTCTGATGGTATTTTTGTAATGTGAGGCCTGGCTCACCCCAGCCTTCGTAAGCCTCGCCCAGGTCTTCATAGCAAGAATGCTTGAGGCTCAAGTAATGTAATTTTTGACACCCAGCAATGAAAATCATGGAGATCAAGTTATTTCCTGTTAATTGTTCTTTCGCTCATCAAAGATAAATTAAAACAAAGCCAAAGAAGACTGTGCTGATGAAGAAATACGACGGGACGATACGAGGCCATATAGAAATATCATACCATGGGTGGGAGGGGGGCACAGCAATGTAAGAAGGTAAGCTAATACTATCTAATGTTAGCTTGTTTACAGTCACGTGTACAACCCGGGCAGTGAATCAATGACGTGCAGTCTGACCATGTCAAATTTGTAGCACATGGAACCACAGGTCTCTGTGTTCCAAAAATCTAGCTGGAAGTAGATCGGACCACCCAATTTAAAGACTCAGAACCTGGAGCGACGAATGCTAGGTCTTTCAATGAAAAGGGGCCATGAGGCTCAGCCCAGGAGAATGGGTTTTTAAGTCAAACTGACCAGAGATGAGGGTTGTAATATAAATAGATCCACATCGATCCATTGCCAATAAACTCAGCTCGTTCTTCACCACAACAAACTGGAGCAACGCTCTCATTACTGTGGCCCTAATCCATCAACCCATCTTGTGGTCCATCCTACCATAACTTGTGAGCAATTTTCCCAGGTACATGAACTCCTCCACTTGAGGCAAAGACTCTTCCGACCTGGAGAGAGCATTCCATTTTCTAGTTTTTCCACATAACTTTATAAAATAAACGTTAAGCTTTTCAATATCCCCAGGCCTTATTTATTTCCTCTCCTTGCCCATGTCACTTTTACTAAAATCCTAGAAACCATCGCATTGAGTTTGTAGTTATTGTTTGCTGTTTATTTATTAGTATTGTGATGATTTAGAAAAACTCAGCTGCATGTCCACATGTGGCTTTCTACATTCAAGGTATTTATGTATTTGTGAGCTTTTTCTACTTAAAATTTAAAAAGTGACTTTTCAGCCAAACACATTGTCAATTTTAAAGTTTTTAAATTATGAAGATCTGTGTTCACACAGTTAATAAGATCCTCAGTGTATTTTCATCTCCTCCCTCCCACCCCATTACATTTAGACAAACTTTCAGCCCCTCTGCATGGGAATCTTATCTTTTCGTGTGTGTTTGTGATTTTCCAACATTGTGGACAAATGCTAGCCACAAGTAGCTAAATGCTGGTGCTAAATATATGATTTATACCTCAAAATTTTGAAAATATTGTATGTGCTGGATAAACAAACCCTTCATTGTCCAATATATACACAAAAAAACACAATTCAAATGAAAGCAAATTAGAATGAATGCAAATATCCCACCACCTTCATGTCCTCCAATGTTGAGAAATAATAGGTGTATAACTTTTGCCAAACTTTAAAAATAGGATTATGCACATAGTTTGGGTTGTGTGACTGTCAACTACTGTACTGCACCACATTTCAGCACATCTGTCAGATTGACCATGTTTGGAGTTTCTCATCTAAATCATCTAAATAGCAGCCATCTTGAATCACGTCGACTCCAGAAGTTGTTTGGTTGTGGGCAAAAATCCACTGATTATTTTGCATTTATTTATTTTTGTTGTTGTTTGTATGGATTGAGTTATTTCAGAGGTGAGTCATAAAAAAGTGACTTTTGCTGTTAAAGGCAAGGCTGTCTGTTAGCAAAATATCTCACTGGACATATTTTAATGAAAACTCTCAGAAAGTAACAATTTTGACTATCTATTAAGATTTAGAGTCAACCCCATTCAACATGGCCATCACAACAGGCTCCAGTATAGCTCTGTGTACGTCCGTACGCGTGTCCGTACACGCATACTGTACGCAGACAGTTCAGACCCACACCCCAGCGTACATTCTCGCGTTTTCGCACAAAATTCTTGACGTAATTTGAGCAGCTGCAGTGCAGAGCGTTTACCTACAGGACAAATTGAGGTCGCTGATTGGTCATTTGCTGACACGCCTACTGCATTGATTGACAGGTCGGGGGGAAAAAAGGCACGAGCTGGCAGCTCCAGCCGCAGCGGTGTTCTGTGTTTATATGTTAATAAAAAGTTCTAAAAAAAAAAAACAGGGAGCGCTGGTCCTGCAGCCCACACATCAGACCAGCACACCAGGAAATCTGCAGACCCTCCCGCAGCCACGCTGGACCTGAGTTTAATTCGCTCGTGACAAATTTGTTCATTTCTCATCATTTCAGTCATGGAGTCAACGGAGGAGGAAGCGATCACTTGCCTTTTGGCAAAAAAAACAAAAGAAAAGGCCAGATCAGGGATGAAGAAGGGGAATTTAATACATTTGTGTCACATACAAAACAGTCCGGCGCCGGGCAGTTTATTGTGCGACACCGCGTTTGCGTACGCGGTCGTAAAATTTGAGCTTTGCGCGTACATGCCATGCGGGGGTACGCATGTACCGTTGCCTAGTACGTGCGTACCTCTGCGTATGGACGTACGCAGAGCTATACGGGAGCCTTTAGCCTATACATAAATTAATATACCCCAGTGGATTTTGCAGATATTAGAATAAAACTACCAGTATCCCTCCATCCATCCATCCATCAGTCAATCAATGAGTCTGAAGTCAGTCCGTCCATCTTGTTCTGGAGTCAGATGTTGGGGGCAGCAGCTTGAGCAGGGAGGCCCAGACATCTCTCTCCACAGCCAGCTCTTCTGGGAGGACTCCCAAGTCGTTCCCAGGCCAACCGTTTCTCAAGCATGTCCTGGGGCTTCCCCAGTGTCTCCTCCCAGTTGGACATGCCCAGAACACCTCCCTAGGGAGGCATCTAGGTGGCATCCTTAACATATGCCCAAACCATGTCAACTGGCTACTCTGGATGTGGAGGAGCAGCAGTTGTTTCTCCTGGTGGATAACTGACCTTCTCTTGTTGTCACTCGAGTCACCCTGTGCAGAAAACCCCCAGAGTTCTTTACCATAGGAGACGGTAGGAGTGTAGACAGATCGATCAACAGAGCTTCTCCTTGCAGCTCAGCTCCCTCTTCACCACAGCTGACCAGCACAGAGTCCACAATACCACAAAAGCTGCATGATCTGTCAATCTCGCACTCCATTCTTCCCTCACTCAATAACAAACCCCCAGATACTTGAACTCCTCCTCGAGGCAGCCCGGTTAATAGAATAAAATTTGATGCGACAACAGCAGACAAGCAGTAAAAACACTTATTGCACATACATGTAATGTTATTTTCGAGGTTTGACCAAACACAGCTCTAACTCTAAACTGGCATTGGTTCAAAAAAGGGCAACCTGCATTTTTCTTCATGGAATGCAGTGGCTCTTAATTATTTTATTGCAGGTCAGAAAGGTGAGACCTGACAGATTGACCTTTGAACCTCATAAAAGTTACCATCGTGGACTGTCTGGTCTTATCACCGGCAGAGAAACTGCCGCGGGTGTTGATGGATGGTTCAGACTCTGCACTGGATCGTGTCGTGTTTGGCCGTCGTTGCCGAGCGAGCTGCTGACGGACGCTTATCTGGACTAAACACGGTAAAAAGAAATGAAAGAAGAAACGTGCTCAGAGGCTGGAAGACGCGGCCGTCGTGGAAGCACGACGGCGTGCTTAGTCACAGATGTGCAGGCGGTTGTCTGCGTCGGGGGCTCTGTGTTTTGTTTCAATCATCAGAGCTATTGGATTAAGGATCTTTTCGCTCTGCCGATCACTCAGCAACACTCACGGTCACTTGGACCCTGAAACCTTACTCCAGGCTGCCGGGGGGGGGAGTGGGCGGCCGGGCTGAAGGAACGTCTCCCCCGGCCTCAGCTCTGCCGGGGGTCACCCCGCCATTCTTCTGTTACACAAAAGAATTCTTCAAGCGCCCGTGTGACAATGGCTTTTAGATCAGCGGGGCGTAATGATTACTGGTCAACGGGAATGCACTTTGTATTCGCCGAAGCAGAAGCAATTTGAAATCTTTTAAAGTTTTGAGGAAAGTTGTAAGCGGTGGCCGTTATTGTTCCTCGAACTTTTGTTTGCTCTGCATACCACAGCAGAGATTACTGTGGCGGGAGGCTGCTTGGACCAGATAGACTGGTCGTTACAACTGAGCCTCTCACTTTCAACCTTTAAGTGCTAAAATTATGTCACTCTCAAGCTTGTCAAGACAAACGTGCACAAACCACTACAGCAGCGGGCGATTACACAAGGCGGGCCTTTATCTGCGCACAAAGGAATGTCAAAAGTGCTGACACAAATAAAAACCCTTCTTGATTTACAAAACGTCTAATGCTCTGGGGGACGGGAGACATTCAAGACATTCAAGCATTCGCTCACCACATTAAAATGCATTAAGGAATTCTGATTGAAAAACATTATCAAATGAAAATAATTGAAACAAGGCGGCGGGTCTATGGGATCCAGACGGCTTTTGTTTGGCTGTCGTAAACAGAGTTAGTCGCGTCTGTCAGTGAATTAAGAAAATACTGGGCCCCTGTCTGCGGTGCCGACCTTGATTCACAGATCCCGAGAGGCTTGCCAGCGTTTTGCTCTCTTGCAGCTCGAAGTCGACTCGGCGAGTGACAGACAGGCACCCTCCTGTCAAAACGGCGTCTGCCAGCCTGCAGAACGCCTGCCGAGGCAACGCCAACGCCACCGCTTACACGTTTGCAACGTCCTGAACACATCGCTGCGTTTAGTTTGTTAAAGAGACATCGGCTCTTCGGATCGTTTCAAAAAGTGCAGCCCAGAGTTATCATTTAGTAAATAGTTTTTTTTAGTTTATTTTTCATTTCTGCATTTGCATACCTCTCTCGTATTTGTTTTGCTCTGCTCCATTGGTGGTTTATGAAATCATTTAAAGTTGATGTGGAGGGACCACACAGAGACAGAAGTCAACAACGAGGCCGGTTTGTTGTGGAGTGACGCCTCTTCAGAGGGTCACCCACACAGAGAGAGAGCTTCACTTTTACCGTCAGACTTCCAGTGGCTTGTGCTGGGCGACTGCTGAAATTTACTCAAAAGGCTGAAACTATGTACAGGTTAGTCCTCGACTTACGGCAATTCAACTTTACGAACGCATCATATTAATAAAAATATAAAATAAAATTTAAAAAAAATATATATATATATTTGTTTTTAAATGTTCTTGATTTGATTTGTACAGCACATTGTTGCAGCTGTGGTTGTTTTAAATGGCTTTATAAATAAAGTATTATTATTATTTTATTATTTTTTAAGCCGATTTATGCCGGATAAGCGGAAGAAAATGGATGGATGGATGGATGGATGGATTTACGCTGTTTCCGGCAGTTTCCCCCAGTTTTCGGCAGTCAGTTTTCGGCAGTGCCCGCCAGTTTAGCCAGTTAGCTCCGGCCTCGACAGCCGGCTTTGGTCGGACTGTGTCTGATCAGAGGTTCCTGGGCTTGGATACATGAGCTGTGAGCTGAACGGCGGTTTTGCGGAGGGACGGATGGATGAAGGAAAACGACGCTGTGGACCGCGTGAAACAGCAGACAGCGAGCTGGACCGGAGGAGCAACGAGATAACATGCTAACAAGCCTTGCTGTAGGATGGACGGGTGGATGCTAACGCCCCACCGGGGACACGGAGCCGATGGGCGGCGGACAGGCCTGCTGCGGCCGGGAGCTCGCCTCATGTCCGCCTGGCAGCCTCAGATGTTGGATGGACACCAAGCTAACATGCTAAAACACGAAGAAACAGCTGCGGCAGCCTTTTGGATGGGGCTAACAAGCTAACGGGCGCAGCCTTTTGGATCAGGGTATATGCAGAAATTCCAGAGTTGAATTTAATACCTTTTAATACCTTTTTAATACCATCAAAATATTTTTTAATACCATCACGGCACCGAGCTGTAACCGTAGCGGCAACCTGTTGTACTTCAGTTTAGAGCAACTAATTGTAAAGTGATAGATTACTGTCATTTTCTTCCTAAACTTTGGTAGTAAATGTAGTTTTATAACAATTACTGGATACATCAATTTGCTTCTTGCCTCAATAAAAGCACTGACCTACTTGTTATTTAAATCTAACCCAAGAGAAAAAGTTTAATTGTTCCCACACATAACATATCTCTAATGGCAAACAAAAACTGTAAACTTGAAAACAGAACAGTTTAGTTAAAATAATTCAACACTGAACACATGCATAATTCAAAAAGAGAGGTAGAAAAATAATAACTACTGTATTTTTCATCCTGTAAGTTGCAGTTTTTTGCATAATTTACATGCCTTGCAACTTATAGGACGAAGTGACATATTTATAGATTTTTTCCCATATTTATAAACCATAACACTGAAATATGACCGTTTCATTCATTCTGACTGAAAAAAAAAACAGTTCATGATATCTATTGTAGTAATAGTATGGCATGCTGTTGTATCATGTAATAGGAAAACGTGCCTATAATGACAAATTTAAAAAAGTTCAAGACAAAAACAACTGGACTTTATTTATTATACTATTTATTATACTATTATACTATACTTTATTGTTTTTTTATTGCATTTTTTAGAATTCACCATGTCCTGGATGACTGAGAATCTTCACTAGCTATTAATGACTCAATCGGCCTGCCATACTCTCCCCACCTCTCTGCTTGAACCTTCAATCCAGCTGCACCACGGTGGCGAAATGCAGCTAATTTGACCATTAAAGTGCATTTATTAAGAAAATGACAGACAGAAAAACACCTCTGCTATAATTTCGAGCTAACAAATAATTGTTTAGGTAATTTTCTTGTTAAATGTCGGCGAAACGAGCCGCGCTCCTTTTTCCTGTTTGTCACCGCTGAGCGATCACGGAGCACACAGGCACTGAGGCAGCGACACTTTTTTTTTTTAAATAAAGCCGATTTAACCATTAAAGTACATTTATTAAGAAAACGTTAGACTGAGACACCCCTTTTGCTATAATTTCGAGCTAACAAACAATTGTTTAGGTACATTTCTTGTTAAATGTCGGAGGATAAAGCCGTGATCCTTTCCTGTTTCTTTTTACAGACATGATACCAGCTGTAGGTGCGCGCGCACACTGACTGACGATATGACGTCTTTGTTTTAGCTAAGGTCCTACTTGGAACATAAAATTAGAAAAGATAAATAAATTCACAGACCTTTTTTTAGACGACAGAACAAGAAAAATATAGTTGTGTAGGTTTAAAAAATTTAATACCTCGTCAGATGACGTTTATTACTTTTTAATACTTTTTAATGGCCTTAATTTGTGTTAATTTCATTTACTACCTTTTAATACCTTTTACAACCCCGCGGATACCCTGTGGATGGACACCGCGGAGAAACGGCTCCCAGTAAGTTATTCACTCTTTTTCCCTTCATTATGTATGGAGTTAACATGCTAACAGTCCTTCCTGTAAACAGTTTGGACCACGTGAAGCGGCACGAAGCTGCAGAGCTCGGACGTGCAACGAGCTAACATGCAAACAGAAGGAGACAGGCTTGACCAGCTCAAAGTAAGAAATTAACTTTTTATTTGGTCTCTAAATATACTGTATGTGTTCTGTGATAATTATGTAGTGTACTGTGTTAGGATAGGCAAAATGCTTGGTAACTGTTTTGTACCATACATGTATGTGTATAAGTGGCGGCTCATGTGATTTCTGACTTACGGCGATTTTCGACATGCGAACGTCCGTAGGAACGGAACTCGTTCGTAAGTCGAGGACCACCTGTATATTATTAAAGCTAAAAGAAGCAAATTGCTATCTAAAGCTAAAAGTTGAAAAATGCTAGGTAAAAGGTAAAAGTAGTTACCGTAAATACAACCTAAAAGCTTCAAGTAGCCAGTAGTTAGTTGGAAGCTACAATTATTTAAATGTGAGCTAAGAGCTAAAAGTAGCTAAAAAACATAGCTTAAATTAGGAAGGTTAAAGCAAGGTGAAAGCTAAACGTGGAATAAAAGTTGGCTAAATGCTACAAGTAGCAAAAAGCTAATTACTGTACAATTAACAAAAACTAGCTAGAAACTAAAATGACCAAAAGCTTAGCTCAAAGATAAGAGGGGAAAACTGTGGCCAAAATTCAAAAGGAGCAAAATGGAAGCTAAAATTCTAAAGTTTTAAAACTCAAACTAAAAGTTTAAAGTAGTCAAAGGTCAGCTGAAAGCTAAAATGAGCAAAACATGAGCTATAAGTTTAATGTAGCCAAATACAATCTACAAGCAGCAAACCACCGTAGTATCATGAATCTAAAAGAATGAAAACACTAGTTAAAAGTAAAAAAAAAAAAAGTCTAGCTAAAGGCTAAAAAATGCAAAAAGCTAGCTCAAATCAACAACAAAAAACAGTGTAGAAAATAAACAGAAAAATGCTAACTAAATTGAGGAGGGTTGCAAAATGCTAGTTGACAGTTAAAAGTGGCAAAACACAAACTGAAAGCTAAAAGTAGCCAAAGTAACTATAGGAGAGGGTAGGAGCGTAGATCGATAAACGATCGATAAACGGAGGAGTTTCTTCTTGCAGCTAAAGCTGAAATTAACTAAATGTTAGCTAAAAGCTAACAGTAGCAACAAAAAGCTCAAATTAGGAAGGTGAAAACAAGATGAAAGTTAAAAGTGGTAAAAAGTTGTCTAAATGCTACAAGTAGCAAAAAGCTAGTTACAATTAACAAAAGACTATCCATCCATCCATCCATCCATCCATCTTCTTCCGCTTATCCGGGGTCGGGTCGCGGGGGTAGCAGCCTAAGTAGGGAGGCCCAGACTTCCCTCTCCCCAGCCACTTGGAGCAGCTCCTCCGGGGGAATCCCAAGGCGTTCCCAGGCCAGCCGAGAAACAAAAGACTACGGTAGCTAGAAACTAATATGTGCAAAATCTTAGCTAATAGATAAGAGGAGAAAAGTGTGGCCGAAATTCAAAAGGACCAAAATGGAAGCTAAAATTCTAAAGTTTTAAAATTCAAAAGTTTTAAAATTCAAACTAAAAGTTTAAAGTAGTCAAAGGCCAGCTGAAAGCTAAAGTAGCAAAACATGAGCTATAAGTTTAATGTAGCTAAATACAAGCTACAAGCAGCAAACCGGTATCTAGAATCTAAAAGAATCAAAACACTAAATAGAAGCTTAAAGTAAAAAAGTCTAGCTAAAGGCTAAAAGTTGCAAAAAGCTAGCTCAAAGTAATAAAAATATGGCTAGAAAATAAACACAGCAAAATAATAGCTAAATTGAGAAGGTTGCAAAATGCTAGTTGAAAGTTAAAAGTTGCAAAACCCAAACTGAAAGCTAAAAGTAGCCAAAGGTTATACGAAAGCAAAATTTAACAAAACGTTATAGCTTAAAGTTAAATGCAGCAAAGTACAAGCTAAGAGCAACAAAATATTAATGAGAAGCTAAACGCATCAAAAGGTTGGTAAAAGTAGAAAAAGCTTAGCCGAAATCGAAAAGTAGCAAAAGGCTAAACATAGCAGAATAGTAGCTAAAAGCAGGAGAATGGTAGCTAAAACCTAAAAGTATAGTAAAATTAAAATGGAACAACTGTTTAGAAGTAGATTTTAAACAGATCCGTGTTTTTCTTTAACACTTTCAACGGGTAAAATGTTTGTAAATAAAATAAAATATTATACTAACAAGTTACGAGAACCTAAAACCTATACCAACCATCTCCTGAAAGAGCTGAACATTTAATATATGAATTGTTCAGATGGAAAACAAATTGTGTGAGCGTAGACTACAAAAAAATGTTTAAATATACAGTATACTGTATATTTAAAAACAGTAGTTTATGCAGTGAAACTGCGTCGTAGTTTGGGTTTTGAAACACTTTCCAAACTGCATGCTTCCAGTTTTAAATGTACCTGCGTGACTTTTGTATTTCTTCTCATGGAACATTTGAAGGAAAATGTCAGTTTGAAACATCTTGTTCCTCATTTCTCATGAAGTCTTGGATGCTCTTCTGCTGACCGCAGACTTTCCTGGGAACAAAATCCTGTATCTAAAACACTACGCTGAAGATATTCTGATTTACTGAGCTGACTTTTAGATTAACTTTAAAAAATCCTAAATACACTGTATGTATTAATGTTTTTAAGTATTATTAATTATTAATATATGTATTAACGAGGAATATGATGAAATAGGTTTGTAATGTTCTGATGTTGCAACTAAATAAGTAGCATCTAAACAACTTACCGGTAATGAGCCGGACTCTCCTTTCAGCATCACAATGTGTTGTCTGTACGACACCCACACGTGTTCTGTATACATGCCAGTGTGTCAGGCTGTGGAAAATATTCCACCTACGAACAGCTTTGCAACTACTGTACTTCTTATATAGCACCGACATGGAAAAACTGAAGCTGAAAGGAAAAAATCACATTAGTTGATTTGGAACAAATTACTAAAACCAAACAATTTGTCAACTTATTCAGTTCATTTACTTCCATCACTGGTGAGAAAAACTAGAACCAAGAATAATGGATGAGCCGGTTTGTTGTGGAGTGACGCCTCTTCAGAGTGTGAGCCACACAGAGAGAGAGCTTTACTTTTATGTCAGACTTCCAGTGACTTGTGCTGGGGTGTAATTTACTTAAAAAGCTGAAACTATATATAAGCAAAATGCTAGCTAAAACCAAAAGTTGAAAAATGCTAGGTAAAAGTAGCTAAGCACAAACTAAAAGCTTCAAGTAGCCAGTAGTTAGTCGGACACTAAATTACCTAATTTGTTAGCTAAAAGATACAAGCAATAAAACATGGATAAAAGTAGGAAGGTGAAAGCTAAAAGTGGTAAAAGTTGGCAAAATGTTACAAGTAGCAAAAAGCTACTGTAGTTACAATTAACAAAAGACTAACTAGAAACTCAAACTAGCCAATTCCTAGTTAAAAGAGGAGAAAACTGTGGCCAACATTCAAAAGGAGACAAATATTTGCTAAAAGCTAAAAGTAGCAAAACAGAGGCTAAAATTTAAAAGTTTTAAAACACAAACTTAAAATTTTAAAGTAGTCAAATGTCAGCTGAGTGCTAAAATTTGCACAACATGAGCTATAAGGTAAGATGTAGCCAAATACAAGCTACAAGAAGCAAACTGACTCTAAAATAATCAAAACACTAAGTACAACCTAAATGTAGAAAAAGCCTAGCTCAATGGAACAGACAGCTAGAAACTGCTGGTAAATACAGCTAAATGACAGCTAAAATGAGAAGGTAGCAAAATGCTGGTTAAAAGTTAAAAGTAGCAAAACCCAAACTGAAAGCTAAAAGTATTTGTTTATTACATCACATGAGAAAAACAGATATGTTAACCAAGAATAATCGATGGGTTTAACGCGGGGTTATCGTCTGGGAAGACGTCCAGACTGAAGATGCATCAGACCACAACAACCCAGACAAGATGGTGATGTTCAGCTTTATATTACAGCACAGCCCAGAAAAGTTCACGTATTTCAACAGTTTAAATTAGGACAAGAAACGCTTTGAGGAGTTTTTCAGCTTTTTTCTTTAAAACTCTACCTGAACTGTATATTTAGCATCATTTGTCCGTAACATGAACCTAGGGGAGTGGTAGCACAGAGGTTAGAGAAGGGAAGCCTCTGATCGAAAGGTCACTGGTTCAACCCCCTGGGTGAAGCACCCACACCTGCCTCCATCCTTGTTTGCCCCACTCTGGGCCCTTGAGCAAGGCCCTTAACCCCCACCATCTGTTCCTCTGGGCACTCAAGATGGCAGTTCTCTTCTCCACACAGATGGCTGTGGTAGCTCGGTGGTCTGTGGTTCTGTCAGGTAGGATATCCAGCGTAAAAACAATATCTAAGTCTTCATGCGAGTTAGTTCACCGTGGTGACCCAAGAAGAAGAAGGCGACAAAGAGAATTACAAAGTAGATGAAAAAGACAATGAAAAGACGACAAAAAAAGACGACATGAAGACAAAGATGAAAAAGAAGACGACGACAATAACGAAGAAGACGACATAGAAGAAGATGAAGAAAATGAAAACGAAAAAGAAGATCAAGACGACAACAACAAAGACGAAAACGAAGAACACGAAAACAAAGAAGACAAAGAAGACAAAGAAGACTATGAAGAAGACAGAGAAATTAATCATTTGTCATGAGAAGTTGAAACCTTTAACTGCTTCAAGTGATGGTTCAGGCCCTTAAGCCTCCAATAGACCTCAGCAGTGCTGGGCAACGCTAATAAAAAAATTAGTTCCACAATTTCTAAAACGCTTATTAATTTTTTTAGGTCCACAATTTCAAAAGCACAAATGTCTTATGAAAATTAGGGGAAGCTAATCTAATCCGCTATTTATATATTTCTATATATATATATATATATATATATATATTTATATATAGCCGGCAGCGTTATCAATATTTGCACTACACTGCCAACTGAAAAGTAACAAAAATGATCCTAAAAGGATGAAATTACAAAAATCAAAGGATTTATTTAATACTTTACGTACATATATTCTATTCGGCCACGAAATTAACAAAAAATAGAATGATCTTTTAATCCCTAAAACCACGTTTAAATCTCAAATACACGGGTGTGTCGCCACCGCATTTATACATAAAAGTAACCCAAATACATGAAACTAACGACTCGCCGTCGAATGGTCGACACAAAACACACAATAAAATCATCCGGCCACGTTAATTTGGCTTGAAACAGCGGGGTTCTCTACGGATTTATCCAAGTACCCAGCACAAACAGTAGCCACAGAATTAGCCCCCGAGTTCACCTCTGAACCCGGAAGATGTCAAGATGGAATAGTCCATTTTTAGTAGGGGGATAAAGAAATCGACCGTTTTTTTAATTGCGTATTTAATGATCGTTTTCATCGTAACTATAATTATTTTTATGTTAAATGTACATTAACAAGCATGAGCAATGTTAGGGATGTAGGTGACTGCACGGGGCACGGCGGGGCCGGGGCCACTGCTGATTGGATCCCCAGGCAACGGCATCATTTGCTACATGGTAGATCCGAGTCTGTTCTCAGCTCTGCCCCCCCTCCCCCTCACACCCTTTCCTCCTCTCTGCTCTACGGTGGGGAAAAAGGTAAAACAAGCAGCATAAGAGCTTGTAAATAAGTTTATTGGTTTTTACTGATAGATAATTAGTTATTAGCGGTACTGCATTTTAAATAAAAATAGCACAAATCCGCTTATGAATTATAAAAGTTAGTCAATTCACAAAAACGCTGACAAAAAGTTTAGGTCCACTGTAAGCGGATTAGCGCTTTAGCGCTACCTAGCGTTCATGTGCCCACCACTGGACCTCAGCGTCCTCCCTTTACGCCACTCTACGCGCGCATTCTGTGCGCATGCGTTCGCTGTTATAGCTTTTTTTTTTTTATGCTCGCGTTTTCGCTCCAAATCCTTGTTGTACTGTGAGCAGCTCCAGCTGTCCCCTCTGCAGCTGCGCGCAGAGGGGACAAACTGAGGTCGCTGATTGGTCACTTGCTGACACGCCTACTGAAATGATTGACAGCTCAGTCAGAAAACTCGAGAACTCATCATGAGAAGCCCGCTGCGGTGTTCTGCTGCGGTGTTTCTACTTTATATGTTATAAAAAGTTCTAAGAAATAAAAATAATAACAGGGAGCGCTTTTCATGCAGCACACCGCCCACCAGGAAATATATAAAACCTCCCGCAGCCAGGTAGGACCTGAATTCATTCATTTCAGTCATCGAGTGAACGGAGGAAGAAGCGATTACTTGACTTTTGGCAAAAAAACAAAAGAAAAGGCCCGATCAGCGATAAAGAAGAGGAATTTAATTCATTTGTGTAACATACAAAACAGTCCGGCGCCGGGGAAGTTTATGGTCAGACACCGCTCAAGCGTACGCGGTCGTAAAAAAAGAGCTTTGCGCGTTTGTGCCCGAGGGGCTACGCGGGGGCTACGCTTTTGCCACAGCGTACGTACGTCTTACAGAGGCGTATAGGGAGTACGCGCAGGTCTACTGGGGGCTTTACAGTAAAGTTCTGTGGAAATGAGCAATTAACATCTTACCTGCTGCAAATAACTCTTCATGTGACCACAGTTTGGAGAAACTGAGTTTAATTCTGACCGGAGGGGTCGTCTGAGTGGAGCCCAGATCTGTGGCTTGCTGCCGTCCTAAAAAACCACTCCAATTTCTTATGTTTCATTGTGGTTTATTCAAACACTACTTTATAAACCTTTACATCACTGTCAGTTTTCATATAGAATCATACGGTTGTTTGCATGAATTGCATTGAATTTTTTGATTTTGAAAATGTTTTAAAACAACAGCAGTAAATACACTTTGGTCTAGGTTCCACTCAGACTAGCTGTTTGCTTCAGAATTAAACCCTTTTCCCCAAACTGAGGTGTTCAAAGTGCCATCTGCAACAGGTAAGATACTAATTCATAACATTTAGTAGCATCAGATCAACGTTTTAAAATTTGCCGTGTGGTTAAAGCAGCATTTAGCTCCTCTCAACAACAAATCCCTGACTTCCATAGTGGGTGAAACATTTTGAACTGGTGACACATTCACCAAGAGAATGGCTCATTAGTTTAACATTAACAGGTGGATGTTCCGCTCCGGTGAAGTGGAGCCGTCCGATGGTCGGCTCGGCAACGAGTTCTGTGACTGAGCAGCTCCCACACATTCCCATGTTTCTGTTGATCACTCCGCTTCACTCGTTCAGTCCGGACCAGACCTCCATCTCTGTAAACAAAACCCTGAACCCTGTCCTTAAAGCGGCATGTACTGTGGTGAGGAAATGTTTGAATGTACACTGAACAAAAGTTACAGAAGTAACTCTTACTTCAAGCCAGTACTCACATTCAAGTAGGTTCAAATCACAGCCATTTTAATTCAAATAATGTACAATAAAATGACGTACAGTACATCATTTTTATTTTTAGCTACCTGTTTATTTAGTACATAGCTTTACTTGAGTACATAGCTTTACAGGTAACCCCCGACCTACGACCCCATCGACCTGCGAACCACGGGACCTACGAACATATCATATTTAATAAAAATATGAATTTAAAAAAAAAAATAATAATAATAATTTTTTTTTTTTTTTGTGTTTAAATGTTCTTAATTTCATGTGTACATCACTTTGTTGCAGCTCTGGTTGTTTTAAAGGCTTTATAAATAATAATTATGATAAAAAAGATCATTTCTGATCATTTTTGAGCAATTTTTGAGCAATCTTGGGCAACAGGAAGTAGGTCTTCAGTTTACACGGTCACAAATTAATGTAGAACACCGGACGCTATTTTAGGTTCAGTCACTGGGGTCTCCGGTCACAAATTAATGTAGAACACCGGACGCCATCTTAGGTTAGCTGCCGAGAGCCGGACGAAGACTGGTGACCAGGATGGCTTCATATGGATTAATTACTAGCTGGAAACGTCTCTGTGAACTTTGTGGATGTCTCAGGCAGCAGCGGATTTATCGCCGATCGTGCCAGGCCGCCGTGCGAACACCTCCGGCCGGCCTGGCTACACCTCCGGCCTGGCTAGCTCCAGAGCTAACACTGGAGCTAACACGGGAGCCGGCCTTTTGAACACTGGTGACCAGGATCGCATCATATGGATTAATTACTAGCTGGAATAGCTCTGTGGACGTCTCAGGCTGGAGCAGCGGCTGGAGCAGCAGCTGCAGATTGATCGCGCCGCCGCTCCAACACTAGCTCATGGCTTGGCTAGCAGAAGCTAGCCAGCTAGCTAACACAGGTCTGGAGCAGCTGCGGTGGCTTGCCGGCCCCCGCGCTGCTTGGCCCGAAAACAATCAACGCATGGCAACCTATGTCGGCTTTGACCATCTCAAAGTAAGAAAATATATTTTTATTTATTCTGTAAATGTGAATAGCAATGTTTAACATTACAGTACACTACTTTACATGCTTAAATGTGTGCGCGCGCTCCGTTAGCATGATAAATAAAGGTTGAATGAATGAATGAATGAATAATTTTTTTTTTTAAATATAATTTTCACCCCCTACCTACGAACGGATCGAGCTGCGAACGGTTCTTAGGTCCCAAACTCGTTCGTAGGTCGGGGGTTCCCTGTACTGTAGTACGTAGCTTTACTTTAGTACATAGCTTTACTTGAGTACATAGCTTTACTTGAGTACATAGCTTTACTTTGGTATACAACTTTACTTTAGTACATAGCTTTACTTTAGAACATATCTTTACTTTAGTACATAGCTTTACTTTAGTACATAGCTTTACTGTAGCACATAGCTTTACTGTAGCACATAGCTTTACTGTAGTACGTAGCTATGCCGATGATGTACAAATTTATCTACCAATGAAACCCAAAAACAGCAATCTTCTCACCCCATACATACGCTGATTGTATTAACGACATTAAACAGTGGCTTCACCGTAATTTTTTGTTTTTAAACGAAGGAAAGACAGAATGCATCTTCTTCGGTGATGATGCTCCCTGTAACTTTGGTGCTCTAACTTCCAAATGCAGACCAAAAATTAAAAACTTGGGGGTGACATTTGACAAGGACTTAAAATTTGATAAACAAATAGCGTCTGTAGTCAAGGCCTGTTTTTATCAACTACGTCTTTTATACAAAGTTAAACCTTTTTTAAATCGTTTTGATTTAGAAAAGGCCATTCATGCTTTTATCACCTCAAGGCTTGACTACTGCAATTCCCTGTATGCGGGAATCTCCCAATCCTCCATTAAACGCCTTCAATTGGTCCAAAATGCTGCAGCTAGACTTTTAACCAACACCTCCAGACGTGAACACATTACCCCTGTTTTATTTTCTCTCCATTGGCTTCCAATTGATTTTAGAATTAAATTTAAAATTTTATTATTCACTTTTAAAGCTCTTAATGGTCTTGCCCCACTGTATTTGACTGATCTTGTAACTGTCCGTGAATATAGGAGAACACTGAGATCATCAAATACATTTCTCCTGTCTGTTCCAAAGACCAACTACAAACGTTGGGGTGACCGGGCCTTTTCTGTCGTTGCACCCAGTCTCTGGAATAAGCTACCTCTGGACTTGCGCTCCATCACTCATATGGAGTCTTTTAAATCTAATCTAAAAACCTTCTTATTCAGGCAGGCTTTTAATACCTAGTAGTTCTTTGACATTCTTGTTAGGTCTAAATTGTTTTTAATTTTTAACTGGCTGTTTTTTATTGTTGCTGTTTTTATTGTTTGTTTTATTTCTGTATTGTTCAGCACTTTGTGCACCTTCTGGCTGCTGAAAGGGGGTCTATAAATAAAGATTGATTGATTGATTGATTGTAGCTTTACTTTCGTACATAGCTTTACTTAGTACAGTACATATCTTTACTTTGGTACGTAGCTTTACCCGTGTACATAGCTTTACTTTGGTATACAACTTTACTTTAGTACATAGCTTTACTTTAGTACATAGCTTTACTTGAATTAATAGCTTTACTTTAGTACATAACTTTACTTTAGTACATAGCTTTACTTTAGTACATAGCTTTACTTGAGTACATAGCTTTACTTGAGTACATAGCTTTATTTTGGTATACAAATTTACTTTAGTACATAGCTTTACTTTAGTACATAGCTTTATTTTAGTACATAGTTTTACTTGAGTACATAGCTTTACTTTGGTAAACAACTTTACTTGAGTACATAGCTTTACTTTAGTACATAACTTTACTTTAGTACATAGCTTTACTTTGGTATACAACTTTACTTTAGTACATAGCTTTACTTTAGTACATAACTTTATTTTAGTACATAGCTTTACTTTGGTATACAACTTTACTTTAGTACATAGCTTGACTTTAGTACACAACTTTACTTGAGTACATAGCT
The DNA here is from genome assembly GCA_038048925.1 of Garcialebias charrua. Taxonomy (NCBI): domain Eukaryota; kingdom Metazoa; phylum Chordata; class Actinopteri; order Cyprinodontiformes; family Rivulidae; genus Garcialebias; species Garcialebias charrua. Next base: position 50,760 of record JBBPBX010003670.1, read on the forward strand.
TTACTTTAGTACATAGCTTTACTTGAGTACATAGCTTTACTTTAATACATAACTTTAGTACATAACTTTACTTTAGTACATAGCTTTTTTTTTTTTTAGGGGCGGCCGTGGCGTAGTGGTAATGGCAGTCGTCCCCCGATCGGAAGGTTGGCGGTTCAAATCCCGGTTCCCCACACCATGTGTCGTTGTGTCCTTGGGCAAGACACTTAACCCCGAGTTTCTCCCGGTAGGACTGGAAAGCACCTTGCATGGTAGTCTGCCGCTACCGGTGTATGAATGTGTGTAGCATTCAATGTGTGTAGCGCTTTGAGATTTTCACTAATGAAAAGCGCGTTATAAATTGAATTCATTATTATTATTATTATTTTTATTTCCATATTGCGCTGCACGGGTGGCTGCATGTTGGAGTAACTCTGTTACTTTCATTAAGTT
>JBBPBX010003670.1:51233-65030 GCA_038048925.1 Garcialebias charrua
ATGCTGCGCAGCTGGAAGGATTTTTACTGAAACCTTTTTATTTGGGGGTATTTGTTATGATGTGTAACCATGACAACAATGTGTTTTTTTTAACAACCAGGAGCAGCTGATTAACATCTCAAAAACTCAAATATCTCAACTACAGCCCCAAATCCAGGTGTACGGATCGTATCTGTGTGGCCAGGTTCTTCGGATTCACTGCAGGAGATCCTTCTTGCCCACAGCTATCAGCGTCTATACCAACTCTTGAATGAAACCAGGATGATGAGCTACAACAACGCTTTGCGATTAATAAAGTATTTTTGAATTGAATTGAATCATGCAATGCCAATTAGTAAAAGTTTTCTAAGTCAACAGATTGTGTCAAATCTGCTTTTCGCCTCAATTCCACACCCTGAGCAGCACGGAGGTGACGGTGGAAAGAAATGACTCCCTTGTAACGGGAAGACTTTTCCAGCAGAACCAAATGGTAATGGTAAATGGAGCTTACTGTATTTATATAGCGCTTTCTAGCCCCCTGTGAGGAGCCCCAAAGCGCTTTACAATACCAACCATCCACCCATTCATACATGCATTCATACACCGGTAGCGGCAGACTGCCATGCAAGGCGCCTTTCCAGTCCTACTGGGAGCAACTCGGGGTTAAGTGTCTTGCCCAGGGACACAACAACACATGGTGTGGGGAACAGGGATTCGAACCTCCAACCTTCTGATCGGGGGACGACTGCCATTACCACTACGCCACGGCCGCCCACAACCAGACTCAGAATGGGCGACCGTCTGCCTCGACCGGCCGGGGTTTGAGTGGACAGGAAAGAGACGCAGATAAACCAGCGGGTTCGGATGTTGTCAGTCCATACAATGGGCGTTATCATCTGTTATCATCCCCATATATATTCCCCCTAAGACAAAATGGTACAGGCTCTATTCAACCTCTGCTCGACTGCCTGGCTGACATCAGGGACTGGATGGCTTTAAATTTCTTAAGCTTCAATGATAAGAAGTCTGAAGCCATATTGTTCCTTCCCAATGACACAACCTCAAACCACTGCATTGACCTGTCTGCTCTACCCCTGTCCGAAAAACAAAAAGTCAAAAATCTGGGAGTGATAATGGATCCTTCCATGAAACTCAACAGTCATGTAAACATGATCGTCAAATCCTGTTTTTTCCAGCTGAGGCGTCTGTCTAAGCTGAAGCCCATATTATCCAAAAAGCACCTGGAGACAGTGATTCACGCATTCATTACATCTAGGCTTGATTACTGCAATTCACTTCTGTTTGGCGTCAGTCAAGCCACCATTGCACGATTACAACTGGTTCAGAACGCAGCTGCCCGATTTTTAACCAGCACACGCAAAAGAGAGCACATTACACCAGTCTTGGCCTCCCTTCACTGGCTACCGGTTCATCTTCGAATCCAATTCAAAATTCTCATGTATGTCTACAAATCGCTGAACAGTCTCGCCCCCGCCTATCTCTCGGATCTGATACACCCATATGTCCCTCCACGTGCTTTGAGGTCAGAGGATCAGGTACTCTTAATAGTTCCAGAAACTCGCCTTAAGCGCAGGGGTGACAGGGCGTTCTCTGTAGCAGGCCCAAGACTCTGGAACGAGTTACCGCTGCTCATCAAACAGGCCCCCTCCCTCTCGGTTTTCAAATCCCGGTTAAAAACTCACTACTACTCCATCGCTTTCAATGCCAGCTGATTTGTATTGGATCGTTTGATTTATGATCTGCAATGTTTTTATGTTTTTCGTGTTGTACTTCATTGTCTGTGTTGCCTGTTGCGTGTTTGTTTGTCCAGCACTTTGGTGTGGACTTGTTCCTGTTTAAAGTGCTTTATAAATAAAATGGTATGGTATGGTATGGTATATATAGCGGCAAAACTGTCCAATCTACCTCCTAGCATGTTTAAAAGAACGTTATCAGCGTTATAATCGCTGTGCGTAGGCAGAGTGTTTCCGTAAACCCGGAAGTGTTGTGGTTTTTTTTTTTCAGCTTATGTAACCGTTTTCCTAAACCTAACCTTAAACCTGACCCAGAGGACCAACCCTAAACCTAACCAAGACCCTTTTTCATTCATTCAACCTTTATTTAGTCAGGTAAATCTTTTGAACCTCATGGGCTCATTTACGAAAGCGACCTGCTAAAACTAAAGAACAATGAACAGCAGTGGTAGAATTTCCTTAAACAATAAACAATAAACAAACAAACAATAAACAATAGAAAACAAAAGAGAGAAAAAAAAAAAGATTTTTTTTTTTTTTTTTAACAAAGTATCAAAAAACTAGCAAAACATTATAAGGTAGACGTATAAAATCAAAGACAGGAACAAATCTGCATTGGTTTTTGCCAGGATTCCAACAGATTCTGAAAACCATTTAGAGAAGTCAAGGTCGAGAGCTTCAGATCTTTTTGTAAGATATTCCATGAAGCAGGAGCGGAGTAGGAGAAGGCCCTTTTTCCAAGTTCAGTCCTCACTGACGGAACACTGCAGGTAATCATGTCCTGAGAGCGCACACTGTAGCTGCACTCACGCAAAGACATGTAGGAGGAGATGTATGAGGGCAGCAGACCAAGAAGTGATTTAAAGATGAAAATGTACCAGTGGAAGAGTCTGCGTGAGGTTAATGATGTCCAGTTAACCAGTGAATACAGGGTGCAGTGGTGGGTACGATAATCACAACCAGTTATGAATCTTAGTGCACCATGATAGACAACATCCAACATCCGCAGGGTGCTTGTAGGAGCATTCATGTAGAGAATGTCACCGTAATCAATGGAGGGAAGGAAAGTCACAGACACAAGGCGTTTCCTGACATTCAGTGATAGACATGATCTGTTTCTGAAAAAGAAACCCAGTTTAACTTTCAGTTTCTTCACTAGGTTTTCCACGTGGAGTTTAAAAGAGAGATGTGAATCGATCAGGATACCCAGATATTTATAGGAATCAACAAACTCAATAGGGACACCATTTGAAGATAAAATCAGAGGAGGATCTGCTGGAACCGCCTTCCTATTTGAAAAAAACATCCCTTTTGTTTTATCAGCATTTAGGACAAGTTTGAGACGGAACAAATCTGACTGGATGATGTCAAAAGCGGATTGCAGTAACTGGAAAGCCTTAGCTACTGTTTTAGCTCGGCAATAAACAACTGTATCATCAGCATAGAAATGTAAGGATGCATCAGGGATGCAGTGACCTACATTAGCTATGTAGATTGTAAAGAGAGTTGGTCCTAAAACTGAGCCTTGTGGTACACCATTTTTAACTGTTAAATAGCTGGAAGAAGTACCGTTATGTTGAACACATTGCCTCCGATTGGAAAGATAGTTAGAAAACCAACCGATGGTGTGATCAGAGAAACCGATTTCTGAGAGCTTATGACACAGGATGTTATGATCCACAGTGTCAAAAGCTTTAGACAGGTCTAAGAAAAGTGCAGCACAATAGTCCTTAGCATCCAATGCTTCAACAACATCATTCAGAACCTTCAGAGAAGCAGTTGTTGTGCTGTGTTTTTTCCTGAAACCAGATTGATGAAGAGGTAAGATGTTAAATGAGTCCAGATAATTTTTGATCTGAGAGTTTATCAGTTTTTCTAGAACCTTGGCTAAGATGCAGAGTTTAGAGATCGGTCGATAATTGTTCAGTGAGGTGGGGTCACCTCCCTTCAGCAAAGGAAGAACAAAGGCTGTTTTCCAAGCATCCGGAATGGTGTTTTGGCTTATGGACAGATTAAAGATGTGGGTCACAGGGACTGTGATGATATGAGCAGCCAGCCTTAAGAAATAAGGTGGAAGTTCATCTGGACCTGCAGATTTTTTAGGATCAAGATCATTTAACAGTTTATTTACCTACCCTAAACCTAACGCCAGAGGCTTTACTCTAAACTTTAACACGTAGCTAAAGACGGAGCCTGCTGTCATCGCTTGTAACGTTGACAACGTACCTGTAAACCTCCTAGGAGGTACAGGAGGGGAAATCTGACCGCTACGTATGGGGATGATAATAACTGATAAGGGACATTTTATGGTTGATAACATCCGAAGCGGGTGCATAAACACAGATGACTGGTCCAGGTGTGGTTCCTATATGGTCCAAAAAATACAAAAACTGGTCAATGACAGAAATATCTGCATGTATGAACATGGAGCAAAGAGAGTAACAAGTGCAGTGTGAATGAGGAGATGTGGTCCGTTTATCCTCCAGCAGTTTAAAGCAGCACAACTAAAGGATTGCTCAGGAAACCCAAACCAACCTTAACTATAGGATTTATCAAAAAAGCAAGTCTTATAAGCAGATGGACCGAATGGAAGGCAGACGTTTCAGTTCTCAGGCTCCTCTCTTGTGGAAAGCTCTGACTCGTTCTACTTTTAGAAGCTCTAGGAACCACAAGTAAACCTGCAGTCTGGGAGCAAAGTGCTCTGTTAGGGAAATTTCAAACAACAAGACGGAGTTTGGACCTTTTGTACGTTAGAAGTATGATTTTATTTTATTTTCAGGATTTTCCAGAACACCGTTTTTGAACAGATGGCGAGTCAGACCGCACATAACTTTTTTTTGGGGGGGGGTGTCACATTTAAGTAATTTTTGAGCCAACAGTTCCTGAAGAGTTGCAGCTGGAGATCCGTGGTTAGTCAACAAAACGAAAAGAGTCCAGCTGAATCAGACCTACTTGAAACTTGATCTATTTTTTTTTTTACGCACAATATGAGCCGTAATATTGACACAATGTAAGCTAATCGCTCCAAGTATTATTTCTTTCAATTTGTAGTCATAACAGTATTTGTTATATAAATACTTTTCCAGAGAAAACTTGTCTTTTTTTTAAAATTATTTGTAGATGCTGTCAGTTTGTTTTCCCCTCCTCGTTTCTCAAACGGTCCGATCGACCACCACACAAGTTTTCCCCCGTGTCTCGGATCGTTGGACCAGTTTATGCTGGAGTTTCCTGTGTTGGTGCTCGCGGTTTGTTATCTTGACCTCTTTTATGGCTCCAAACGCATTACTTCACTTGATTTCTTTTTTTTAATGCTTTTTATAAACAAACAGAACAATACGTCTGCTAACCCCTTACGTCTCTCCGGTTGGTCTGTGCGGTCCCTGGCAGAACACATGACGGGTATTTAATGCCATTTCGTGGACCCAACATCCAGTTTCCTGAAATAACATTGTGGCTTTCGATCTGCAAACCAAGCTCCGGTGCAGAACGAGAAGAGCTGGACGTGAAGACGTTTACCAGCTCGTGAACGCCTCGGTCCAAGTCCAGATCTATTCCCGGTGAGCGAGCGCACATTGTGAACCTTGTGGGAGAGTTGTTGACTTTCGGTCATCTCCGTTGAAGCCGACGGGCTCGTTTGGAAACAATCCTCGCGTGTGTCATGGAAAAACCGCTACGTCACGGTGCGAGGGACGCCAAGAGGCTGCCAGCATCAACAGTTTGGCAGCGGATGTCAACCTGACGGGTCGTTTGACTGAGAACGAGGGGGTTTCTTCGCGACACACGCCCTCATGAGCCGAAGTGCAACGTGACGGACAACAAAAGAGAGGAAGGGTTTTATCAGCGTCACCTCCTCCAGATAGGAAGTCTAGGTAATTAGCTGCACTCACCTCAAGCGAGGCTCAATATCCTGTGTGAGGTTCTGTTTCAGTGATCCTGAGGGCAGCACACGGGACCTTCAAACGTCAGGAGACCACCTCGGATGGTCTGGTGTGCTCCGGATCGGTTCTTCTTGCCTGAACAGTCGCCGTCCTCCAACCTGAGAGACTCTTCAAAACAGTTCCTCGTCTTTCTGGTTCAAAACTTTTCTGGTTCAAAACTGTTCCTTCCACAGCAGGAAAAATATTAATGGCTTCTTCTTGTGTGTGTCTCCAAACGCTCAGAAAGGAATCACCGAATGTGCATCTACAAGTGATTACCTTATGGAGTCAGTTCAATTCAATATGGCCGCCACAGCAAAGCAATCACTAAAATGGCTATATCTCACAAATAAACAGCTAAAATTTGTCATGTTAGTAGCTGAACCTGATCGACGGCAACATCTGGGTTTAAAAATGTGCTGTTAACTAATGAAACTAACCATGTCTGTTAGCAAAATATCCCATGAACCACTGTATGGATTTTAATTAAACTTTCAAAAAGTAATCATTGATTGTACATCTAGAAATTATTAACTTGTGGACTCAGTCCAACTCAAGATGGCCTATGCAGCTAAATACGTAAATTTCAAATATAGCTCTAACTCAGACAGCTTCAGCGACATTACCGTATTTTTTGGACTATAAGGCGCATTAAGCAAAACAAAACAGATAAGTCAAACTTTATTCAACTGGTTCACAATAACCACATAAAATCTGTTTGCGGTCATTAAGCCCAGCCAGAATTAATCCATAAGGCTCGCTGTCGACTTTTGAGAAAATTAAAGGATTTTAAGTGCGCCTTATAGTCCGAAAAATACGGTAAGCTCAAGTGTGGTAAAAGTTGAGCCTGTCCTCAACATGTACTTAAAGCAGTTTTGTTATATTTTGTTTGAAACCTTACAGTTAACCTTGTCTGTTAGCAAAATATCTCACGAACTACCGGATGAAATGCTCAGAAATTAATTACTGACTGCACATCTACAGCGGATTACTTTAGGGTCCACCCATTACAAGATGGCCACCACAGCTAATTGACCTCAACCTACACAAAATTGACCATATTTTTCGGACTACAAGGGGCATTAAGTGAAACTAAAACATTTTGACAGATTTTTGAGCACCGTGTACCACACGAAATCAGTTTGAGGACAGCAAGCGCAACCAGAATTACTAATACAACAGGCTTACAAGGCTTCAATGGTGATTTATTTATTTATTATTAAATAATTAAATAAACTATGAACTGTGCAGACTTGTGGTTTTTTTTTATTGTAGAAAAACAATTAACCGTATTTTTCGGACTATAAGGCACACTTAACATCCTTTAATTGTTTCAAAAATGGACAGTGAGCCTTATAAGTGAGAGAAACGCAATTTCAATCCTGTGTATGTCCTGTACATATTGCAGTTCTGACAATAAAGTTGACTTTGACTTTGATAAGCCGGTGCAACTTATGTATTAAATCTGGTTGTGCTTACTGACCTCGAACTGATTTTATGTGGTATACGGCACTCAAAAAATTGTCAAAATACGCCTTATAATAAGGTGCGCCTTATTGTCCAAAAAATACGGTAAGTGTAGAAATAAAGCAAAATGTTTAAGAGTACTATATTTGCAAAAGAAATGTCAGGAAAACAGCTAAAACTTGTATTTTTTTGTTGTTTGTATAACAACCAATAAAATTCAGTTTTATGTTACAATACTTTGTTCAAAGCTTGAAAGAGCCGCCGCATGTGGCTCTAGAGCCGCAGGTTGCAGACCCCTGCTCTAAACTCTAACAGATCATGCTACATGTTGTGTGATAACGTGCTTTCAACGTTTAACCAAAACACTGTTAAATCTTATTTTTACAGATGGTTTTAATTTTAATCTCTGGCATGCAACATGGCGGCTGATCAAGTTCAAGGTTCTTTATTGTAATTGTAAAAAATAAAAAATAAAAAGATCTAAAGATATATGCTAAACACTAATAATGTAAAATAATACGGTACAGGTAGTCCTCGACTTACGACGGAGATTCGTTCCTACGCGGCACCGTAAACCGAATTTCGACATAAGTTGGAACATTCGGCCAAACTGCACCTTATACGTACAGTACTGTATTTTACCAAGCACTTAGCCTATCCTAACACAGTACCCTACATAATTATCAAAAAACATACATTTGGGAGCCATAATGAAGGGAAAAAAAGAGTTAATTTCCTACTGGGATGCTGTGGTGAGGCCCCTACGTCCCTCCTCCGTATTCTCTATTACGTTTACAATGTTAAACTGCCGTATTCCGTTCCGTTTACGACGTAAAACAGGGTTCACAGTACAGTTTTGTTTTGTTTTTTGAATGTCCAGAGGACCAGACTTAGCTTTTTTAGAGAGTACCGTATTTTTCGGACTATAGGTCGCACCTGAGTATAGGTCACATTGTCCAATTATTACCAATAAATTGGAAAAATCCATAAAGAGGTTGCACCGGTATATAGGTCGCACCTACGTCACCGCTGACGTAACGCGTCATCCACCGCTGACGTGACGCGTCACCGCTGAGGCAACCCGGAAATATGGACCGAGTGTTTATTAGCCGAATGGTTTATTAGCGATTTGCTAAAATATACACGGAAATTAAACGAAAGCTAACACGAGATGATTCCGTCTAAAACAACGAATAAAAAATCAAATTTTATCTCAAATGTTTAATACAGGGCAACAGTTTGTAAACTGAAGCCATATAATTACACTCTGGCAGCAGAAAAAATATCCACCGAGTGGTTTCTGAGCTATTTATAACGTTATAAACAGAAATAAAATGAATGCTAACGGAAGCTAACCGCTAATAAAATATCTTTTTTTTAATCTCAAACATCTCATAAAGCTACTCACTTGTAAATGTCCATACAGTGATTACATTCTGTAAGTTTCATAAAAATCCGCCGAGTGGTTCTTGACTTATCTTGCTAACAAACACAGAGCTAACAGTAGTTACCTCCAGAGCAGGAGGCCGGGCAGCGACAGAGTCAGTCCGAGCAGAGGAGGCTTTTTTTCGGACACATGAGCTGGAAACGGTCGGTGGACTCTCTGGAAGTGTCACCCTAGTGGACAAAAGTGGTACTGCACCATTTTCTGCCAAAATGAAAAACGGTCACATCTGAGCCAAAAATTGGTCTAAAAATATGGGAAAAATCCATAAATAGGTCTCACCTGACTATAGGTCGCAGGCCATGAAAAAATGATAAAAAGCCGCAACCTATAGTCTGGAAAATACGGTAATGTGTAGCATTACGTTTAATACGTAAAATCGGAAACTGCGTAACTCGGCTTTTCAAAATAAGTTTTCAAAATATATATAGATTTTTTTTTGGAGATGCGTCGTAACCACGAAACGTCGTAACTCGAGACCGTCGCAAGTCGAGGACTACCTGTATAATAAACAGCAGTCTGTGATGTGCATTCCCTCAAGGAAGCTTTTAACTCAACCGGTGCAGCTCTGCTGTAACCGTTCACACAGTTGGTTAATCACATGATCACTAGATGTCGTAGACCAGGTGGGAATGCTTGAGCTGCCGGCCACCGGAGTAAGACGGGCTAATCTGCAGCCCTCAGAGGATCAAACACCTCTGGACGTTAAGGATGTGAGCGGACTCACACATGGACCGGTGACCCATTCACAGCTTCTGACACACGTGCTTACGCAGAACGCTGATCCCGATTATGAAGCTGCTGACATGCACGCTACGGGGTAACCCTGTAAATCCTCTCGTGCAGCACTTCGACAACCGGCTGCGGCGTTTTGGAGAGAAACATAAAGAGACAACTAGAATAAACATGAAATAAATGAGTCGCCCGCAGCATTACCACAGCAATTAAGCTCAGTTTGAACCAATGAAAATCAAAACCCGAGCTCTCCACCAAACCCTGCGCAGTGTAATCTCATTTTTAGCCCAGCTGGACTCCCTGTGTGCACCAACCACAGGAATCCACTGAAACATCAACAGCTCATCACCTCCCAGAACAGACGAAGACGTACAGTAACGTTTACTCCTGTCGACAAACCGTTTTAAAGCAACACAACAATCTAAAGCAACGACCCGGACAAGCACAGACTTTGCATAACCTTTGACCTTTTTCATTCAACCTTTATTTATACAGGTTAGTCTCATTGAGTCACGAGGACTCGTTTTCAACAGAGACCTGTTTTATACAAAACCACAGATGATGTACACACAACAATAAACAGCATATAAAATAAAAAGTACCGTATTTTCCAGCCTATAAGTCGCAGTTTTTTTAAACTAATTTTCATGTCCTGCGACTTATGGGGCAAAGCGACATATTTATGAATTTTTTCCTATATTTTTAGACCAATTTTTGTCTGAGATATGACCGTTTCCATTCATTCTGACGAAAAAAAGGAGCAGTACCACTTTCGGCTGCTGGGGTTCACCAACCGTTCCCAGCTCATGTGTCCGACAGAAGCCTCCTCTGCTCGGACTCACTCTGCCGCAGCACGGCCTCCTGCTTTCTGGATGTCTGAACTACTGTTACCTTATTAGCAAAATAGCTCAAGAACCACACAACAGATTTTGATGAAATTTACAGAAAGTAATCACTGGATGGATATTTACAATGTTTTAGCTGTAGGAGATGTTTGAGCTAAAATTCGATTAATTTATAATTTATTTTCCCAGCGCGCGCGCGACCGTTTGGAAGACGTCAAAGCGAAACAATTTAAATCCAGCTGATTTGACCATTACGTGAATTTATTAAGGAAAGGTTAAGCTCAGAAACACTTTTGCTATAATGTCAGCAAACAAATATATATTTTTAAGTGTTTATCTTGCTAAATTCTAAAGAAAATGCAGCGGTCCCACCCGTGCGGGTGCACTAGCTAAACTACTTTTTAAATCCAGCTGATTTGACAATTACGTGCATTTATTAAGGAAAAGTTCAGCTAAGACACATCTTTGCTACAATTTTCAGAAAATAATTGTTTTTACCATGTTAATCTTGTTAAAGTCCTTCCGTGCACGCTTCTGTGGCCGCCATTCGCAGCCAATCCATTTTGGGCAAAACATCGGCCCACATTTCGGGTTGTCAGCGGTGACGCGTGACATACGCGACGCGTCAGCTGTGACGCATAATAGATGCGACTTATGGGGCGAAGCAACATATTTATGGATTTTTCAATTTATTGGACATTTTGGACTAAAGTCTTGGGATTCCCCCAGAGGAGCTGCTCCATGTGGCTGGGGAGAGGGAAGTCTGGGCCTCCCTACTTAGGCTGCTACCCCTGCGACCCGACCCCAGATAAGCGGAAGAAAATGGACGGATGGATGGATGGATTTTGGACTAAAGTGATTTATGGGGCGGAGCGACTTAAAGGCCAGAAAATACGGTAAATAAAAGCAGTAGGGGTGTAACGAGATCTCGTTGTACGAGATCTCGCGATATTAAACTCCCGCGATATCTCTCGTTGAGAGGTAACGTTGTCTCGCGAGATGCTAATGCTAATGCTAGCAGAGCCCCTAGCAAGTCAGCGTCACGGACAGCATGGCTTCGCCGGATGAAGTTGCTATAGAAGACGCCCCAACTACTGATGGAGGGTGCCGCAGACGCCTCTACATTGATGGAGGGTAACGGCGCTGCCGACGCTGCCCCGAATGTAAAGACACGCGTGTAAACACCGGTGTGACCGGTGTTGCCAGATAGAGTCCCACCCACCCAAAGCAATCTCTACCCGCAAAAGTCAGAAGGAAAATCGCGGTGAACCGCCCAATCTGGCAACACTGGTGAGTGACGGCTGCAGAGTCAGTTTTGGAAAGTCCTGCGTGAATATCTATTTTTTTAAACAAAGTTGAACGTTCTAAGGTCTAAGGAGATTCAATCAGTAAAATGAAGACATCAGTTGGGTTTGTAATACATGTTAAAACAGAATAAAAGCCTTTTTGCGGCATAAAACCGATCTTTGAAGTTTTCTTGAACTAATGTTAAAATCTCGTCTCGTTCTCGCGAGATCTGTGATTTTCTCGTCTCGTGAGTTTTGTGTATCGTTACACCCCTAAAAAGCAGTGATATAAAGCAAAATAAAAACAAGCTACATTATAAAACAAGGTAAAGAACTAAAAACAGGAACATGTCTGCATTGATTTTTGGGTTGAACTTAACAATTGTTTAAAATCCCATAGAGAGGTCAAGTGGACACATTCAGATCTTTTTGCAAGATGTTCCAGGAAACAGGAGAAAGTAGGAAAAGGTCTTTTCTAGGGGTTGAACCGACTAGTCGATTCTAGGACATCTTACGAGTTTTTACATTTCACGTCGACTAGTCGCAGTCGGTGATTGAGTCACGTGCTCAACACCAGGCCGCTGGCTACAAAACAGATTTGTCCAAGCAGATGGAAGGCGAGGAGCAGAACGTCTTCCCAAACGGGTAGAAATTCATCAACAGTGTGGAAGTATCCACTACAGTGGTGGATTATTTTATTTTGTGGATTAAATACTTTGTAAAATAAAACTGACTTTTGCAGCTTACCGGTAATAATGGTTTTGGTTTTCCTGAGACTTATTTGCAGAATGATAAATGGTATAAGAGCATAAATAATAAATGTACACTCCCAGTGTTTTGTTATTTTATTTGGTAAACTATATTAAAGACGTTAGAATCAGTGAGTTTTTGCAGTTTTGAGGGTTTTCACAGCAACAAATGTTTTTCTGACGGACAAGTTTATTTTTTCTTGCTCTCTTGCGGCGCAGAGTGACAGATTCTGGCGAGCAGACGGATCCATTTGATCCACCACTTGCCGCATTGGCGGAGCCAGAGGGTTACCATTGGGGGCCTTGGCCACCATATATTAATTTGGTCTCCCCAGAGTGGTGGCACAGAGGTTAGAGAAAGTAAGGCTGTGATCAGAAGGTCACCAGGTCAAAGCCCTCAGACCGTTACATCAAGATTTCAGGTGGAAAAGGTGAAGCGAACGCATCTTCCTCCAACCTTATTTGCTCCACTCTGAGCCCCTGGCTCCCTGGATGCAGCAGCCCTCTGCTCCACACATGTAGGCTGTTGCAGCTCAGTGAACGGTGGTTGTGTCTGGAAAGGCATCCGGTGTAAAACAACTGCTAATTTTCCACACGAGTTCACTCACGGCGGTGACCCTTGAAGAAGGGAGCAGCTGAAGTACGGTGGCTGGTTTACGTGTACAGTAGTCCCTCGCTACTTCGCGGCTCGTTTTTCGCGGGCTCGCTCTATCGCAGTTTTTGATGGATGGGCAGCATGGAACTTTTATTTTAAATTAATTAAGAGTGTGGAAAGGGTTTAAAATAGGGATGCACAATATTGGATTTTTGGCTAATATCCAACATGCTGATATGTTAAAACGTATTCGGCCAATAACCAATGCTGGTATTGATATTTTATATACAGGTACATTCCTTTGTCAGAACATAGCCTCTTATTTAGGCTTATTTGCTACAAAAATTGTGCAACAGCTGTAAGAGCTGGTGACATATATTCAGTAACAGCCATTTGATATGCATAGCACTTTGACTTATATTAAATGAAAAATGTTAATGTTATTTATTAGCATTAGTTACCTGCGGTGCTCTCACATGTAGAGGCTTGTTCCTAGCTGCTGTGTGGGATCCTCTGCACTCCTGTACATGAAGGACAGCTTTTTAAAGTTCAAAGTTTTTGTCTATCCATTGATAAGACTACCGTAATCATGCTAACGGGGCTAGCACAACGTCCAAATGTTTGTGGTAAAACTCACCCAACAAGTCGTGCCATCAGCTATTAGATTCTCAATGACGTCAGAAATGACAGCTTGTAACTCGGTAACGTTACATCGGAAAAATATCTCTGACTGCGGATGATGTAGCGAGGCTCAGTGTAGTCCATAAATCTTCGGAATCCAACATCCTCAACAACGAAAAAAAACCTTCCATGCCGCCAACATTTTGGATCTTCCTCTCCGCCGTGAGATCGGGTAGTGAAATGTTGCCTGGCCAGTAGACGCACGTGACGTCATCACATTGTGCTGGCGCTGCAGGCAAAAACAGCGCCTTTTATATCATCGAGTTATTTTAATGGAATGGCCGATGTCCGATATTGAAATTTAACGCCAATATCGACCGATACCATGCCGACAATATCGTGCAT
>JBBPBX010003670.1:65182-75189 GCA_038048925.1 Garcialebias charrua
CTTACTACTTTTAATGTTCCTACTTCATGATTTTTCACTTATCACGGGGCTTCAGGGTACGGATCTTCCACGATAAATGAGGGACTACTGTATCTGTGACAGTGGCCATCTTGGATTTTGACCTGGCAACCCAATTTTTGCAAGGAACCTTTATTACGCCTAGATATAGTCACACACACAAAATGGAAACTAGTAGCTCACTTATTTTTCAAATTAATCAACTCGCAGTATGGACAGAGTGTATTTTTAAGTCCCCTCTACACGACGGAGAACAACAACATGTCTGAGTGGAGCTACTTGTCTTTTTTACACAGTTCACTATCTTCAGCCTTGACACAAAACAAGCACGTATGGTTTGGTTGTGAAAGGGGTATTTTATATATTTTTGAAAGAAACTTGATGCAATTGTCACTTCCTTGTGTCACAGCAGAGTAAGTCCATCAACCTTGCCACAAGGTGGGTTTTCTTGTGTTTCACTGTGTTGACTGTCCACAATAAAACCCTTGTTGAAACAACACGTCATGACTTTTTAGATAATGGAAGAGCAAGGAAATTAACCTAATCCTTGACTTTTGCACCAATAAGGACATTAAAATAAACTGGGAGAATTAAAAAAAGATGACAGGTTTTATATATTTTTAGAAGAAAGTGCACTGCAGACTTTTTTGTCAGAGGGGGAAGGGAGGACACACTGAGCACCTAATCCACCACATTCTTGTCAGGAGTGTGGATTCCGGCAGGATTCAATGCCGTCTACCGCAACAGAGGAGGCTGAGGTAATTGGATTGGAATACGCCATTGATCGTCAGACAACAAAAGATATCCACCTCCCTCATGGCCGTTCAGCTGGAATGTATTCGGTCATTCACTCGTCTGTTCCAAGCAAAGACAGCAACAGGAGAGGGCCGCCGGGACCGGTCCGGTCTGGTGTGGTCTCTGCTGGAGCGGCGGGCTGTGCAGCCCATGACAGAGGATGTAGGAACCACAGAGACCGCCCCCCACTTCCCAAAAGCCCAAGGGTCGTTTCTGTGATCATTACCATAATCACATTAAGGCTGCAGGAGATTAGCACCGTGGCCTCAGAGGAGAACCCAGGTCTGAGCTCCAGGAGGAGAACCCACCGTCACAATAAGTGTTGGATGTCAGAACGAGGAGTTACGAAAGAAAAAATCTAATCTTATTGAAAATCACCCAAATATTATTTATTTAGGTTGTTTTTGCTGAAACTTGTCATGCGGACGCGGATTCAGCATCTTACTATTACTACCGTATTTTCCGCCTGATAAGTCTCACCTTTCTATAAGTCGCTTTGTCCAATTATTGGCAATAAATCGGAAAAATCCAGAAACGTGTCGCACCTTTATTTAAGTCGCATCTATTATGCGTCACCGCTACGCGACGCGTCAGGGCGTCATTTGCCCAGCTGAAAATGGCGGCCACGAGCGAGCGAGCACGGAAGGACTTTACAAGATTAACACAGTAAAAACAATTTTTTGTTTACTGAAAATTATAGCAAAGATGTGTCTTAGCTGAACTTTTCCTTAATAAATGAACGCAAATGTCAAATCAGCTGGATTTAAAAAATAGTTTCGCTACGAGCACCCGCCCGGGTGGGACCGCAGCATTTTCTTTAAAATTTAGCAAAAATAAACACTTAAAAATATATATTTCTTAGCTAACATTATAGCACAAGTGTTCCTGAGCCTAACCGTTCCTTAATAAATTCACGAAATGGTCAAATCTGCTGGATTTAAATTGTTTCACTTTGACGTCTTCCAAACATTCGCGTGCGCTGCGAAAATTAATTATAAATAAATCGAATTTTAGCTCAAACAACTCCAACAGCTAACAGTTTGTAAATGACCACCAAGTAATTACTTTCTGTAAGTTTAAAGAAAATCTGCCGAGTGGTTTATGAGCTATTATCTAAAATGTATACGAAAAAAACGAAGCTAAACGTTGCACGTTTACGAAGCTAAAACATTGAATTTTATCTCAAACAATTCCAACAGCTAACAGTTTGTAAATGACCACACAGTAATTACTTTCTGTAAGTTTAAAGAAAATCTGTCTGGTAGTTCATGAGTTATTTAGATAAATAGTAACCATTTTTGCTAACAAACACAGCTAACATTAGTTCAGACCTCCAGAGCAGGAGGCCGGTCTGCGACAGAGTGTGTCCGACCAGAGGAGGCTGCCTTCGGACACATGAGCTGGAAACGGTCAGTGGACTCTCTGGAAGTGTCAGAGCTCCAGAGCAGGAGGCCGGGCTGCGACAGAGTCAGTCCGACCAGAGGAGCCTGCCGTCGGACACATGAGGTGGGAACGGTCGGTGTACCCTAGCGGACAAAAGTTGTACTGCACCATTTTTTGCCAAAATGAAAAACTGGTCATATCTGAGCCAAAAATTGGTCTAAAAATATGGGGAAAAAATCTATAAACAAGTCTCACCTCTCTATTAGTCGCAGGGCATGCAAATTAGGCAAAATGGTGCGACTTATAGACCGGAAATACGGTATTTATTTCTGTCAACTTTCTGCCGTTTCAGCCGTTCAGGGACCAAAATGTTTGGTTCGTTCAGGAGATGGGCGCTGTGATTTTTGGTTTAAAATCTTTTAAATTGTTTTACTTAATTTACAATTATTTCCCTACAGAAACAATGACGTCTCAGTTTCAAAAAATGTTGCTCATTTGTAAATCTGCTTCAGCAAACGGCCTCTAGTTTTGTCTTTCTTTACTACTTTTACTTTTTACTCAGTCTGTTGGTAATCTAGATTCTAGCTGGCCTTTTGCTACTTTTGCTAGCCTCATATTGTCTTTGGCTACGCTTTTGCTACTTTAATGTTTGGCTAGTGTTTTGCTTTGTTTAGCTTTTACTAGAAATTTGACTTTTAACTAACCTTTAGCTGTTTTAGCAAATCTTTTGACACTTTTAGTTACTCTTGAACTACTTTTAGCTTTAAAATAATCATTTGCTGCATTTAGCAAGGTTGTGCTACTTTTAGCTTGTAATTAGCTTTATGATAGTTTTGATAGCCTGATGTTTCTACTAGACTTTAGCAAACCTTTAGCTAATTTACCTATACTTAACCTTTTGCTACTTTTAGTAACCCTTTAGCACTTTTAGCTTCAAGATAGATTTTTGCTGCTTTTACAAACTGTTACTTTTAGATTCTAGCTAGCCCTTTAATAACTTAATTAGCCTTAAGTTGCTTTCAGCTACCCTTTTGCTACTTGAACTTCTAGCTAAGCATTTTTTGCTTTTAGTACAGTATTTTGTTTTGTTTAGCTTTAGCTAGAAATTTGACTTTTTAGCTATTCTAGCAAACTTTTTTGATATTTTTAGTTACTCTTGAACTACATGTACTTTTAGCTTTAAAATAATTGTTTGCTGCTTTTAGCAAGGTAGTTGCTTCTTTTAGCTTATATAATTAGCTTTTTGATAGTTTTGCTAGCCTGACGTTTCTTCTAGCCTTTAGCAAATATTTAACCAATTTACCTATAATTAAAAACCTTTTGCTACTTTTAGCAACTCTTTAGCACTCTTAACTTCAAGATAGCTTTTTGCTGCTTTTATCAAACTGTTGTTACTTTTAGTTTCTTTGATAGCTTAATTAGCCTCAAGTTGCTTTTGGCTACCCTTTTTGCTACTCGAAATTTTAGCTAAGCATTTGTTGCTTGTAAGTGTTGTATAACTATTTGCTGATTTTTACCCAGGGTGTTACTTTTAGCTAGCCTTTTGCTACTTTTAGCTTATATCTAGCCTTGTGATAGTTTTACTATCCTTTGGTTTATTTTACCTAAACTTTAGCTCCTTTACCTATACCTAACCTCTTTCAAATGCTAGCAACCCTTTAGCTCTTTGGCTAATATTATATTATAACATATAAATATATAATATATATATTATAATATTATAACAGATAATATTTTGCTACTTATATCCCTTTGCTACATTTATCTTCTAGCTAGACTTTTGAAACTTTTGCTTGTTAAGCTGCTTTTAGCTTACATTTTGCAACTTCGACTTAAACTAGGAATTAATAAACCTTTAGCCAATATTTAGCTTATTTTAGCTTCATTAGCTGTTCCAGATTCCACTGCCAATTTCAGCAGTCATTTAGTTCTCCGCACTCCCTCTTGGTCTTTTTTGCAGAATATTCAGTGCTTCCAATTATTTCAGACGTAATCTCCAAACAATTAAAATAAATAAACAATTTTTCTAAGCTGCTGTCATCATCCAAACACAAGCATCTCCTCTGGGCGGGTCGTGGGGTCACGACACATCCCCTGCTCCAAACTGCTGTCTAGACTCAATTTTGTCTTTTACCATCAAGGAAAAGTTGGAGAAAAAAAAAGGGGAACAAACTTACCCAAGGGTTAAAAACTTTTCCAATTAACCCTCATTATCTAGAGCGAGCGTTTCAACGAGGCCTGCAACCTGAGATGCGTATCAGCTCCAGGGCAGGGGCCGGCGGGGAGGAAGTCGCCTCTTTTCATCTCAAAGTTCAACCACCGGAAGTGTGACACTTGAACACCAGCAGCCGTGATTTAATAAACTGAGGTTTTCCCCCTTGTTGAAAAATAAAAACTAAAAACGAACGCAAGTGATTTTACCAGCAATGATTTGAATAAAAGCACGTCTGTACCACTGCGTTTCTGTTTCAGTCAAAAAATAATCAACAAATAACAGCATGTACAGTTTTCAGCTTATCAGGCGCAAACACGCACATCTACATGTGACTCCCTCATAAACAGCTTTAAGGTGCGATGGAGAAACTTTACAAAGTTACTGATTGATTTGCTCCTCACTAGTTGTTCCTGTGACGGTGACCCATTGACTGACCTGTGTAATTGGTTCACACAAATCACTAATGGCAGGGGAAGAGGGGGTTCCCCCAACCACTCGTATGAATGCGTGCTAACTACTGATCTAACTCACAGATTACCTTCCCTGAAGAGAGACACCTGGCCACATCTGCCCTTTGACATCTGTGATCATATCAGAATAACATACGCTCCTGATGCGCTCGTTTCTCCTAGACAAATGTAGTGGTGCTTAATGGATCATTGGCAACGTTTAAAATGCGCAGCCGTCTTCAGACAGGTGTCAATTCCTGCAGGACGGCCTCTTCCCTGCCGTTGTGAAGAGCTATAGACTTCCCGACACTTAAAGCTTAGCTATTCGGCATGTTTCTACAGAAGAATTTCACACTCTGGAGTCAAGGTTTGTCTCACATACCATGTTCGTAGAATGTGCCCTTGGCTCGCCACCGGCCTTGATGAGCGATTTGTTTTCAGTCCAGATGATTTACATATAACGACAAGAATGTAGAAAGGGAAGAGGGAAAAAAGAAAGTAAAACAAGATCAATCAATTAATCAATCAATCAATCAAACTTTATTTATAAAGCCCTTTTCAGCAGCCAAATGGTGCACAAAGTGCTGAACAATACAGTAAAAACAAACTATTAAGAATAAAAAAAAACAGCCAGTTAAAAATGAAAAACAATTAAAACATAACAAGATTGGCAAAGAACTACCGGTACTAGGTATTAAAAGCCTGCCTGAATAAAAAGGTTTTAAGATTAGACTGATTTTAAGTTTAGACTGATTAGGTCTATAGGTATATAAGATATAGGTATATAAGGTTATATAAGATTAGACTGATTTTAAATTTTAATTTTTACTGATTTTTAAGATTAGACTTTAAGACTGATTGAGAATGAGCGGATTTGATACCTGGACTATTGAGAATTAACTTTCTTGTTTTAAGATTAGATTAAAAAAGCTCCATATCAGTAATGGATTGCAAGTCCAGAGGTAGCTGGTTCCAGAGACTGGGGGCAACAACAGAAAAGGCCTGATCACCCCATCATTTGTAGTTGGTCTTTGGGACAGAGAGTAGAAATGTATTAGATGATCTCAGTGTTCTCCTATATTCACGGACAGCTACAAGATCAGTCAAATATAGTGGGGCAAGACCATTGAGAGCTTTAAAAGTGACTAATAAAATTTTACATTTAATTCTAAAATCGACTGGAAGCCAATGGAGAGAAAATAAAACAGGGTTAATGTGTTCACGTCTGGAGGTGTTGGTTAAAAGTCTAGCTGCAGCATTTTGGACCAATTGAAGGCGTCTAATGAAGGATTGGGAGATTCCTGCATATAGGGAATTGCAGTAGTCAAGCCTTGAGGTGATAAAAGCATGAATGGCCTTTTCCAAATCAGAACAATAAAAAAAGGCTTAACTTTGGATAAAAGACGTCCATCCATCCATTATCTTTAGTTACCCGCTTCTTCCATTGTGGGTCACGGGGGTCGCTGATGCCCATGTCCAGCAAAAGACGTAACTGATAAAAACAAACCTGAACTACAGACGCTATTTGTTTATCAAACTTTAAGTAAAATGTCACCCCCAAGTTTTTAACTGTTTGTCTGAACTTGGATGTCAGAGCACCAAAGTTACAGGGAGCATCATCACCGAAGAAGATGCATTCTGTCTTTCCTTCGTTTAAAAACAAAAAATTACGGCTAAGCCACTGTTTAATGTCGGCAATACAATCAGCGTAAGGAGTGAGAAGTTACTGTTTTTGGGTTTCATTGGTAAATAAATTTGTACATCATCAGCATAGCAGTGAAAAGAAAAGTTATATCTGGCTATCACTGATCCAAGAGGCAGCATGTACAATGAGAAGAGGACCAAGAATAGAACCCTGTGGCACACCACAAGACAGAACGGCAGTGGAGGAGAGATTATCCAACATTACAGAGAATGTTCTGTTGGTCAAGTAGGCAGTCAACCACTTGAGTGCTGTACCAGATATGCCAATATAGAAGACAAGATAGAAGATGACACGTTCTTTGAGTTTATGGGGATCGTCAGCGGACGGTCCGCGGGCTGCCATGGCGCTCGTTAAACTGTCGTTGGAAATGTTCTTGGTATTAAAAGCAATCACTGCAAAGTTGTGAAGACAAGACAAAACAATACCAATCACCGTGTGTTTGTTTACCTGCAGAAACAGCCGAAGTGACCGAAAACGGGACAAACCTGTTTTCATTTTCCACCAAAACATCTACTTTGAGATTATTTGCTTGTCCCATTCTAACCCAACCTAATTCCAATCCCAACCTAGATTTTTTTTTGTTATTTTTCCCAATTAAATTCAATTAAATTCAAAATAGTTTATTAACCCCAAAGGGAAATTAATGTTGTTGTAGCTCATCCTGGTTTCATTAGAGTTGTTCTAGATGCTGATGGCTGTGGGCAGGAAGGATCTATACATAGTTCCCATGTGACGTCACATCTGTGGAATTTCCGGGTGGACCCTCCCTAGTAGAGGCAGCGCCACTGTGACAGCGCGGTATACTGGATGTGCATTTTTCACGTTGTTTTTTTTGTTGTTAATTTCTAATTAATTGCAATGGTTACTTCGTGTTGGGTCAGTGGGTGTTCCAGTCGGGTAGACGTTTGGGCAACGCGCAGGTTTCACTTAATCAAAAAAAAGTAAACGTGAAGGATTTATCTCATCGGAGAAGCTCACAGTAGCTCCATCGCTCTCTCGGATCTGCTCAGAAGACGCCGTGCTTTTGGCCGGTAAACAAAATATTCTACATAAATCATTTTGTGAAACAATGTCAGAACAATGTTAGAGTACAACTGTCTGTGTGTTAGAGCTGTTTTTTTTTTTCTTCATTATTTAGCAGCACCGTCTTGCTGTGGTTAGCTTAGCATGTCGCTAACGCGACAACGGCCTCCTCATGCCTGGACAACGGAGGACCGGCGGGGAGACCGCCCCAGTGGGGGAAGGAGGACGGGAGCCAAGTCGTGCGGGCGACGCGTCGGTCCCATGGGACGTGCCCCCGCGGCCGCGACGGATCCACGCCGTCCGACCTGAGCTCGCGAGCCTCCGTGCGACGGACCCTCCGCTCCAGATGCTAACAACATGCTAACTTCCAACACGGTAACACTCAAAGTGCTGGTCCTGGTCCGTGTTGAGCCTGGACTGTTTGTTGGCTGTGTGTTATTTTAGTTAAACCTTTATTTAGCTGGTTAGATATGATTGAGACAGTTTACACATCTTTTTTGGATTTAAAGCTGTGAAGCTCTGCGCTGTGAAGCCGGTGTGCGCTCCTCGTAGTAATTAAATAATTAATGATATCAGAGTAACTACTTGGTGACAAGTTGTCCGCTTCGTCTGCCATGATTTCTTTCTCCAACTCATTCAACTCCGACCACTGCCATTTTGCTCTTGTGCCTTGGTGAAGCTAGTAATGTATTTAGCTGTGGTAGCTCGAGTCTGTTTGTCCGCCATGTTCTGCCTTTACGGGTGGCGAAAAACCCGGTATTGCGCAATACTCGCCACGTGTGTGGGAACTATGTATTGTAGCAGTCTGTCCCACAGTGGACCCAAAGAAACTGGCTGCAGATGCCGATCTGTCTACCTAGATCCAGCAGACCTCTCGGCCCTCTTGGGCAGCAGGACTGGACTGAATGCCGGGCAGAACTCTCTCCCCGAGCGATGGCCATTTACATACCTATGTACCGGTAGATTCACAAATCACACCTTAACAGTAGGGGTTTCTTAAGGTCTTTGTTCTAATTCACAGACGAGGCTCCTCTGTTGTCATCCCTTATGAGGCTGAAGTATCAGAGAATAGACCTTTTACCAGTTGACGTCATCACGCAAAGCTCGCCTGAAACAAGCATTCTGATTGGACGGCAAAAAGCCGAAACCGGATGCAGGTGGGTAGGAAGGAGCCGAGCAGCTTTGTAATGATAGAGAGTTGTAATTTAGAAGCTTGGTTTCTTAAAATAGTGGACAACAACTGGTCAAAATGGGTCAAAATGCCTGAATGCCGCGGATACGAGAGGAGGTGATTGTGTGCGCTGATGGAAAATGGGGACAACTTTTTTTTTTCCCAGCAATGCTCCCAGCAAAACTGTGCGAATAACTTACAGAAACAGAGAAATGGCTGAAATGTTTTTAAAGTCAGACCTCAAATAATGTTAATAAAACATGTTTGTCTTGTGGAAACTACTACTGTATATTTTTTCAACGCAGAAAGAGTTCAAATGATAACAGCTAACAGTGCAGTGGTCTGTTCATTTTTATAGAGCTGCACAGAGTGTTTGATGCTATTTTACTCACCTGTTATTTCTTCAGGGGGGTTGAAGGAAGAATCTCCTTGCATGTCGCAGGTTGAAACAGGTTGAAACTTCAACACAGGCAGTGGACTGAGGAACAGCGAGGTCTCGTAACTAGCTAGCTGCTAAGCAACAGTCCAGTAGCATTCTGCTGCGGGAGGTTGTTCTGTTTTGTCTGTTTCCCATATCCAAGATGTAATGTTGGAACGTAATCCACGGAGCTTGGACCATTAATGGCCATGCCAGATAAAAAAATGCTGATTACACACGTTGGTGCTTTGTGTCGGGGTGAAGTCCTGCCGGCGAAGCGCTTGAAGCCACATCTTCCTTCTTTTAGTCGCTTTACTCGACTTTCCTAGAGGGACGTTGTAAAACGAACAAGTCTCACCTTTTTCTTTTACTCGTTTACGTTGCCTGGAACAATTCTAAACACAAAAAAAGTCATATTTCCCCACCGCGACCGTTGGCAGTAATGAATACACTAGAGTAGAATTGACGCGCTCCCCCAGCTTCCGGAAAATTCTAGAAAAATGCGAGTGCGCATGCGCGATGACGTCAACTGGTAAAAGGTCTATTTCAGAAGGATTTGCAACAGACACAACATCCCAGTACATTTCAAACCCAGCAGGACTCTCAGACATAGGCTGGTCCACCCTAAGGCCAAAACACCCACACACAAACAGTGTAGTGCAGGAGTCACCAACCTTTTCAAAACTGAGAGCTACTTCGTGGGTACGGAGTCACACAAAGGGCACCAGTTTGATAAACTCTTCGGAAATAAAGCGTAAATTGAAAAAAATGTATAATAAACATATTTTTAAGAACATGTTTTTAAGATAGACATTTATTAAATATATACA
>JBBPBX010003671.1:0-13629 GCA_038048925.1 Garcialebias charrua
GATGGAAAGTTAGACCGTTTTAGCAGGAACACATAAAAACACAACGCTTTGAGTTATTTCTGTTCGAGCTGCTCACATTAGAAACCTCAGATCAGTCAGTGTTTATAATAAAGATCTGGGAACGTTTTCTTCTCAAACTTCTGACGTTAACTACGATGAATCTGATCAATATCCACATTTAATCATTCATCTGAGGACAAAGAACGCAGCAGAGTTTTAACATAATCTGTGTTTATCTTAAAATATCTCTAAACGACAGACATTTTGTATTTTTTTTGTCCTTGGTTTCTTGCAAAGTGGATGAGGAAATTACATCACAAAAAATAAATGTGGTACTGGGTTAAAGCAGGGCTTTTCAACTGGATAAACTCCCTGTTTATTGGAATCCCTGGCAAAAATCTTCAGAAACTTCAATATATTCAAAACAGTGCAGCAAGGATTTTATTGAGAGCTCGTAAATTTGAACATATTACACCCATTCTCCATAACCTCCATTGGCTTCCTGTCACCTACAGAATTCAGTACAAAACTGCTCTCATTACACATCAATGCTTACACGGAACTTCACCTGACTATCTAAAGGACATTCTTGCACCATATTCATCCACCCGGTCTCTACGATCACAGAACAGTAATCTACTTCACATTCCACGAACCAAATTAAGGACCATGGGAGACAGGGCATTCTGTGTGGCTGCCCCCCGCCTATGGAACTCCCTCCCTGACTGCCTGAGAGCTCCACAGTCACTGGTTGACTTTAAAAGCGGTTTAAAGACTTTTCTTTTTAAGCAAGCCTATTCTGCCTCCGCATGATTTTATCTTTGATCTTGGTTGATAGTATTATTGATTTTACTTGATTTTATCACTTGTTTTATTTATTTATTTATTTTTTAAGCAGGCCTATTCTGCCTCCACATGATTCTGTCTTTAATCTTAGTTGATACCATTATTGATTTTATTTGATTTTATCACTTGTTTTATTGTTGTAGCACTTTGAGATTTTTATTAATGAAAAGTGCGGTATAAATTGAATTTATTATTATTATTATTATTATAGAAACACGGTGTTTGAAGCAGAATCCTTTAGGTGAAAATGTGAACATTTGCTAACTACAGGTTTACCATGATGAGTTTAACTAAGTCGTCATCTTTGTACAGATTCAGGACGTTTCTGAGCCATCTTTGCTGTTTTAACTCATGTCGTCTGTAAACACCCTGCAGACACATTATGGTGTTCGTTGGCCTTTAACAACCATAAAGTCTTGTTTTTTCATCTGAATTATTTACACACACTGGGGCAGTCTGTGACAGCACTTGTTTTCTTAATTCCGTCACGACGGAACCAGAAAAGCTGCGTCCCAGCAGGGAGATAAATCAGAGCAGCACACCAACACCAGCAGGTCGGAGGAAACGCAGCAGCAGAGCAGCTGAAGTGTCCATGATGCAGCATCTCTGTGGACCACGTCAAATTCAAGAAACCAGCACACGCACATCTACCATACTCGTTTTTTTTTTTTAGTTTTGGAACAATTTCTTTCAGATTCAGAACCTGGCTGAGGTAGAACACATCAAAAACTGATTGATACCACTTTAATGTTTTACCAATGAATCTACAACGTTTCACAGAGTGACTGGTTGTTTTTCTGACATCTGATGTTTTCATGGCTCTTTTCTTTGGGGCCTGGCGTTCTCAGTTGGAGCTTTCTGACTGAAGTCAGTGGTAGTTTGTGAACTCTCAGACAGGAGGATCAGTGACAGAACATTTGAAATACCCAGGCAGTTTCAATGAAACCCAGGGAAAGA
The DNA here is from genome assembly GCA_038048925.1 of Garcialebias charrua. NCBI lineage: Eukaryota > Metazoa > Chordata > Actinopteri > Cyprinodontiformes > Rivulidae > Garcialebias > Garcialebias charrua. The sequence goes on from JBBPBX010003671.1 coordinate 1,804, forward strand.
AGTGATTGACTCATGGCCCAGAGAGGAGAGGCGTGGGAGAAAAACAGAATAATAAAAAAGACGGGCAGTGGGAGTCACTCCAACCTCACGTGAATTCAGACTGAGAGGAAGCCGTTCAGTAGTTCTGGAGGATTTTCAAGGACAAAGCAGACGGTCTGATGGTGGAAGGATGATGTTGGGGGAAGGGACGCCAACAGCAGAGAAGAGGCCCTGCTTTGAACGATGGCTGTCAGTACACAAGTGAGCTTAGACACGCTGGAACAACTTCACCAACAACATGAGAGACACTCTGTCACCAACATCACTGATGAGAGGAATTACAGCTAATATATTATTAGTAGTAGTATTAATTCAATTCAATTTCAACTTTATTTTGGTAAATTAAAAACATTACAAACAAAAAGAAAACAATATAAAATGGTAAACCAATCATTTACCAAAAAAGGAATAGGCTGAAGCCAAGGCTTATACTTGCCTACCCTATTCATAGACTCAGCAGTCTACTTAATGACAGATATCTACTGTCCATAAATATACATAAGTGCACATTCAAACATTTACTGTGTATTTAAATATGCATGTATACATACTCACATTACATACATACATGGTTACATAATACATATATACATCTACATAACATCTCCATAAGCTTTTAAAATTTTACATTTTAAGGCTCTTTTAAAGCTCACCAAAAAAAGCACATAATTTGAGATCATCATTCTATTCATTCCACAGTTTCACGCCGATAACTGAAATACATCTAGATTTTACTTTACTTTTCTCTTTACCTTGTTCAAATATTAACAAACCTCGTAAATTATATTTACTCTCTCTTAACTTAAATAATTTCTGAATTCCAGAGGGGAGACTTTTATTCAGTGCTTTATACATTATTTCCAGTATTTTTATATAAACAATGTCACTAAATTTTAAAGTATTATTTTGAATAAAAAGTTTATTAGTTGGTTCACAATATCCCACTTTATTTCCCACAATATCCCACTTTATTTAAGTATTATTATTATTATTATTATTATTATTATTATTATTATTATTAAGGTTACATTCACAGCCTTGTACCAGTTTCATTGACACTAATGCTTTTCTAATTAGAGGCGCTGAGAGAACAAACATCCATCATCTTTACTCGCTTCTTCCTTTCCGGGTCATGGGGGGTCACTGGTGCTCATATCCAGCCATCACTGTGTGAGAGGCGGGGGACACCCTGGACATGTCTCCAGTCCATCACAGGGACAGACAAACAACCAGTCACTCTCTCACTCACCTAGAGACAATTTAGAGTTATCAATCAGTCTAATATTCATGTTTTTAGTCTGTGGGAGGAAACTGGAGAACCAGGAGAAAACCCACACAACATGAAGAGAACATGCAAACTCCACCCGGAAAGGCCCCTGGCTGGGATTTGTACCGGCAACCTTTTCACTGAAAGGCAACAGCTCTATCAACTGTGCCGCCCAGAGAACAAACAACCACTATGTGTGTTTTGTTGTCTGTAAGAAAGTTCATGCTCAATCATCCAGGTACCAAAGCCAATAATTCTCAGTCAGGTCATCTGGACAGTTTATTTTTTATAGAAACATTTCACCCTCCATCCAGAGGACTTCATCAGTCAGAGGAGTTCCAGCAAACTGTTTGGTGCTTGGTGGAGAAACAGTTTGCTGGAACTCCTCTGACTGATGAAGTCCTCTGGATGGAGGGTGAAATGTTTCTATAAAAAATAAACTGTCCAGATGACCTGACTGAGAATGATTGTGTTTGTTGTCTGTACTTTATCTGTTCTGTCTGGAACAGGTCTCTCTTGTAAATGAGTCCTCGTGGCTCAATGAGACTAGTCTGTATAAATAAAGGTTGAATGAATGAATGTGGCTGTATCATGTATGTATCATGTATATGTCATGTATGCCACTCCCTTACCTTAGTAATTCAATTTCAGTGTTACTCACTACCTGCACAATAACCTGCCACACAACCTGTGTAGTTTATGTTAGTTATGTACTTTGTACAATATATATCATGTACATTTACTGTAAGCTTATATTACTACATGTAAAATATTTATTTATACTAATTCATCCTACTTGCACAGTTATATTCTACCATGTTGTTGTTTACTATATTTCTTTTGGACCTTGTAAATACTATATTTATTATTACATTTTTGGTACTTTATTTTATACCCTTCTTGCATGCTTTACTATTTAGTTTGTTGTTGTTGTTGTTGTTGTTGTTGTTGTTGTTGTTGTTGTTGTTTTTAGTGAGTCAAATTGGTTCTTCTCATCCTAAACATTTCATTGCACTGTTGCCCTTGTGTTAACCTGCATATGACAAATAAGCAACGTAATATTTATGTATTACCTTTAAAGAAACGTTCTTTCTGCTGCAGTTTGTCTTCACACATCTTCAGGATTATTGAGTCTCAAACTTCTGATTATTTATTAAAATGTTCTTCAGAGTTGTTGTTCTTTCTCAGTCAGTTTACTGTAAACAGTTATGGTCATTCATTGATTTAACACCCAGCGTTTCCTACTGGGAGCGCACCAGCACATCCTCTCTGTTTCACTCGTTGGACTCTGTTCTGCCCAGTACCCCAGCAGCCAATCAGAGAGCAGCTTTCTCTGCAGCGGAGCTGTGAAACCATCACCATGATGTACAACTGATCTGCAACTGGATGTTTTATCCACAGCTGCCTTTCAGCAGGTTGCTGGTGTCTTTCATTTCAGAGAAAGACATTAGTGCACGCGTGTGTACATTGTGTTATCTTTTAGGACCTTTTCTGGTACACACACCTACTTTTTCAGGACCGGTAATCCTTATGGGCCCAGTCCTACAGCAGAATATCCATTTTGGGTTAGGGTTAGGGTTAGGGCTAAGGTGTGAAATGAGTTAGGGTTAGACACGTAATGGTAATAGTTAGGTTTAAGGTAAGGGTCAGACTACAGAAATGAATAGAAGATTATCCAATGTCCTAATAAGTATAGAAATACAATTTGTGTGTGAGAAAGAGAGATATGTCACCTTTCCCAGTGGGTTTAATTCTGCTGTTGAACTGTAGAAATAACTTCCTGTTGTTGATAATGTGACCCTAATTCACTAAAGATGCTCAGTGCCATGTTTCAGCTCCACTCCGCTCTCAGGAGACTGTAGACATTTCCTGCTAACTGTGTGTCTGCTCTTTGATAGTCAGATGGAAGTCATTTATATACGTGTTCGTTTTTCTACTGAATGCTGTATGAACTTCCACCACGTAGAGAGAAGCTGTTTGCCTGGAGCAAAGTTTGATGTTCACATTAGTTTTTGAGAGGGCACAGTAAATTAAACGGGTAAGCAGATTAAAGATGCACAACCCATTGATCAATCTGAACTCCTGTCTTGATCTTTTTCCTGGAACGCTCTTCAGTCCTCTGAAGAGATGTTGTAAACTCAGACTCAGACAGTTTAATCTGTCCGTTGGTAAAGGGTTGTCCTCAGTCATTTCACCAGAAACGTCTTCATGTCTCCACTTCTGGAGGTTCTCATGTAGCTGCTGCATCAGAAGGCCAGAGGAGGGTGGGGCAGGCTGCTCTCATCACATGGCTTGTGTGACGTAACCACGTCGCTCTTTGTACCAGATGTCTCTGTCTAAACTGCTATACAAATAAAGTTTATTATTATTATTATTATTAAACTGCCGCCACGCAAGCACTTTAAAGTTGTGAGGCCGTATTCAGTGTTAATGTCACCAGACAAAGACAAAGACGTCTGTGTGCAGCGTATGACTGGAAGTATGAAATCTGATGCCGGGTTCCCACCGAACGCTTTTCGCGCAGCCGAAGCAGCCACTTTACATTGAAAGTCTATGTGGCCGAGCATCTTGGTGCGGCGCGGCGTGACGCGGCGCGTCTGCAGCAGTTCAAGCAGCGCGGCAGTGAGCAGCAGCTGTTTTCCGCGCCCGCCTTGCGCCCGAGCAGCGACTGTCGAAGCTCGATTTGACCTGCTTCTGCTGCTCGCCGCGTTGCAGCAACCAATCGGGAGAGCCTCTGCTATGTGATGACGCAACAACAACGGGACTTTTTTTGGACCTTTCAAACTTACCCAACGAGCCTCCGGTAAGAAACTTGGCATTTTTACAGTTGCCGCTGTCCGCTCGAGCGTACGATCACCCCAAACATAAAAAAAGTTTTAATCTCAACAAAGACTTCCGGAGCTGCAGTTCGGATCGTAGAAAACCCACTCAAGTAGTAACGGGGCTCACGAACAGCTGATTTCATCTGCCCGGTGCACAAAAACACAAAACAAACCCCACCAGAAAAGGAGCCAGACGCTGCTCCCACTGCGCGTCATCAGACGTGTTTGATGTGAACAGACATCTGTTGACAAGCAGCCAACCCAGCGTGTCAGGAGCTTTTTTTGATGCGCGCAAAGCGTTATGCTATGTTCAGACCGAACGCTTTTTGAGCGGCCAAAAAGCGTGAAACGCCTCAAAGTGAACGCACTGGACCCAGTGGTGTTCAGACCGGAACGTGAAGCGGCGGCGGCGGTGGCGGTGGGGTGTGGGAGGAGTTAGCAGAGCTTAAACTTGTTTCTTTTAACTTCGCGGGTTGTTTCCGTGTCTCACAAACAATACGTCACACAGTTGCGCAATACTTGTCCCCTCGTTACCGCGTCACATAGCTGACTCTCCCTCTCTCCTCCCCCGACTCTCCCTGATTGGTTGACAGACGCGTTGAACGGCAAAATCTTCGGCATTTTCAAGGCGAGCTGTGGAGGCTGCCGCAGGCACTGCATGCACGGAAAACGCTCTGCCGCCCCTTCCGCACCGCTCAAAACGGACGTGACGCGACACGCGACCCCTGGAGGCGCCTGGACGCGCGTCCCCCATTGACTTTGCATGTAAACCGGCCGCTCCTGCAGCTCAAAACGCGTTCGGTGTGGACGTACCATAAGGTGGGAACCCGGCATTATGCCTGAACACCTCATTACACCACTAGTCATTCAAATGTGAGATGAAAGCATTGTGTGTTGGTAAACAAATGAACTAAATCCACATGTTGACAAGCAAACTGACTAAATCCAGATGTGTTCACAAGCAAGCTGACTAAATCCAGATGTGTTCACAAGCAAACTGACTAAATCCAGATGTATTCACAAGCAAACTGACTAAATCCAGATGTGTTCACAAGCAAGCTGACTAAATCCAGATGTGTTCATAAACAAACTGACTAAATCCAGATGTGTTCACAAGCAATCTGACTAAATCCAGATGAGTTCATAAGCAAACTGATGAAATTCACGTGTTGACAAACTGACTAAATCCAGATGTGTTGATAAGCAAACTGATTAAATTCACATGTTGACAAACAAACTGCCTAAATCCAGATGTGTTGATAAGCAAACTGATTAAATTCACATGTTGACAAACAAACTGACTAAATCCACATGTGTTGACAAACTGACTAAATCCAGATGTGTTGATAAGCAAACTGATTAAATCCACATGTTGACAAACAAACTGCCTAAATCCAGATGTGTTGATAAGCAAACTGACTAAATCCACGTGTTGAAAAACTGACAAAATTAACGAGTTGACAAACAAACTGCCTAATTCCAGATGTGTTCACAAGCAATCTGACTAAATCCAGATGTGTTCACAAGCAAGCTGACTAAATCCAGATGTGTTCACAAGCAATCTGACTAAATCCAGATGAGTTCATAAGCAAACTGATGGAATTCACATGTTGACAAACCAACTAAATCCAGATGTGTTGATAAGCAAACTGATTAAATTCACATGTTGACAAACAAACTGACTAAATCCAGATGTGTTGACAAACTGACTAAATCAGTGTGTTGACAAATAGACTAAATCCAGATGTGTTGATAAGCAAACTGACTAAATCCACGTGTTGAAAAACTGACAAAATTAACGAGTTGACAAACAAACTGCCTAATTCCAGATGTGTTCACAAGCAATCTGACTAAATCCAGATGTGTTCACAAGCAAGCTGACTAAATCCAGATGTGTTCACAAGCAAGCTGACTAAATCCAGATGTGTTCATAAACAAACTGACTAAATCCAGATGTGTTCACAAGCAATCTGACTAAATCCAGATGAGTTCTTAAGCAAACTGATGGAATTCACATGTTGACAAACCAACTAAATCCAGATGTGTTGATAAGCAAACTGATTAAATCCACAACAAACTGACTCAGTCAGCATGTTGACAAACTGCCCAGATCCAGATGTGTTCATAAGCAAACTGATTAAATCCACATGTTGACAAACAAACTGACTCAGTCAGCATGTTGACAAACTGCCCAGATCCAGATGTGTTCATAAGCAAACAGATTAAATTCACACGTTGACAAACAAACTGCCTCAGTCAGTGTGTTGACAAACGAACTGTCTATACCATACCATACCATACCATTTTATTTATAAAGCACTTTAAACAGGAACAAGTCCACACCAAAGTGCTGGACAAACAAACACGCAACAGGCAACACAGACAATGAAGTACAACACGAAAAACATAAAAACATTGCAGATCATAAATCAAACGATCCAATACAAATCAGCTGGCATTGAAAGCAATGGAGTAGTAGTGAGTTTTTAACCGGGATTTGAAAACCGAGAGGGAGGGGGCCTGTTTGATGAGCAGCGGTAACTCGTTCCAGAGTCTTGGGCCTGCTACAGAGAACGCCCTGTCACCCCTGCGCTTAAGGCGAGTTTCTGGAACTATTAAGAGTACCTGATCCTCTGACCTCAAAGCACGTGGAGGGACATATGGGTGTATCAGATCTGAGAGATAGGCGGGGGCGAGACTGTTCAGCGATTTGTAGACATACATGAGAATTTTGAATTGGATTCGAAGATGAACCGGTAGCCAGTGAAGGGAGGCCAAGACTGGTGTAATGTGCTCTCTTTTGCGTGTGCTGGTTAAAAATCGGGCAGCTGCGTTCTGAACCAGTTGTAATCGTGCAATGGTGGCTTGACTGACGCCAAACAGAAGTGAATTGCAGTAATCAAGCCTAGATGTAATGAATGCGTGAATCACTGTCTCCAGGTGCTTTTTGGATAATATGGGCTTCAGCTTAGACAGACGCCTCAGCTGGAAAAAACAGGATTTGACGATCATGTTTACATGACTGTTGAGTTTCATGGAAGGATCCATTATCACTCCCAGATTTAGTCTAATTCCAGATGTGTTTATAATCAAACTAACTATATCAGCATGTTGACAAACAAACTGACTAAGTCCAGATGTGTTCATAAGCAAACACTAACTTGTATGTAAACATTCCAGCTGTGAGCGTCCAGTGTGCTGTCTCCGTCACTTGCTGTGGATGTTAGCAGACATGCACAACGTGCTGTATGTTCAGTCTTCTCAGACTGCCAGCTCACTCAGACCTGGTTCCTCTGTTCTTCTCATAGATCTCATCTGGTTCCTCTGTTCCTCTCATAGATCTCATCTGGTTCCATTGTTCCTCTCATAGATCTCATCTGGTTTCTCTGTTCCTCTCATAGATCTCATCTGGTTCCTCTGTTCCTCTCATAGATCTCATCTGGTTCCTCTGTTCCTCTCATAGATCTCATCTGATTCCTCTGTTCCTCTCATAGATCTCATCTGATTCCTCTGTTCCTCTCATAGATCTCATCTGATTCCTCTGTTCCTCTCATAGATCTCATCTGATTCCTCTGTTCCTCTCATAGATCTCATCTGATTCCTCTGTTCCTCTCATAGATCTCATCTGATTCCTCTATTCCTCTCATAGATCTCATCTGATTCCTCTGTTCCTCTCATAGATCTCATCTGATTCCTCTGTTCCTCTCATAGATCTCATGTGATTCCTCTGTTCCTCTCATAGATCTCATGTGATTCCTCTGTTCCTCTCATAGATCTCATGAGATTCCTCTGTTCCTCTCATAGATCTCATCTGGTTCCTCTGTTCCTCTCATAGATCTCATCTGGTTCCTCTGGTCATCTCATAGATCTCATGTGATTCCTCTGTTCCTCTCATAGATCTCGTGTGATTCCTCTGGTCCTCTCATAGATCTCATGTGATTCCTTTGTTCCTCTCATAGATCTCATGTGATTCCTGTGTTCTTCTCTTAGATCTCATGTGATTCCTCTGTTCCGCTCATAGATCTCATCTGATTCCTCTGTTCTTCTCATAGATCTCATCTAATGCCCAGGCTGAAGGAGTCTCGTTCCCATGAGTCTTTGCTCAGCCCCAGCAGTGCTGTGGAAGCTCTTGACCTGAGTATGGAGGACGAGGTCATCATCAAGTCTGTGCACAGCAGCATCCTGGGACAGGACTTCTGCTTTGAGGTGAGTGGGCTGGAACCCAGAAGTTGAAGCTAGAACAGAACCAGCTTGCCTGTCAACTGGTACCAGTACAAGTCTGGTGAACAGAACATTACTCTTCAACCAAAAAAAAGCCACCGCAAATTATTATTATTTTTTCAGGTTTTGATTCAAGCTTCTTGTCTTGCTACCATCCATCCATTTTCTTCCGCTTATCCGGGGTCGGGTCGCGGGGTAGCAGCCTAAGTAGGGAGGCCCAGACTTCCCTCTCCCCAGCCACTTGGAGCAGCTCCTCCGGGGGAATCCCAAGGCGTTCCCAGGCCAGCCGAGAAACATAGTCCCTCCAGCGCGTCCTGGGTCTTCCTCTGGGTCTCCTCCCGGTGGGACATGCCCGGAACACCTCACCAGGGAGGCGTCCAGGAGGCATCCTAACCAGATGCCCGAGCCACCTCAACTGGCTCCTCTCGATGTGGAGAAGCAGCGGCTCTACTCCGAGTCCCTCCCGGATGACTGAGCTTCTCACCCTATCTCTAAGGGAGAGTCCAGACACCCTGCGGAGAAAACTCATTTCAGCCGCTTGTATCCGAGATCTCGTTCTTTCGGTCACAACCCAAAGCTCATGACCATAGATGAGGGTGGGAACGTAGATCGATCGGTAAATTGAGAGCTTTGCCTTTTGACTCAGCTCTCTCTTCACCACGACAGACCGGTACAGCGCCCGCTTCACTGCGGATGCTGCACCTATCCGCCTATCGATCTCACGCTCCAGTTTTCCCTCATTCGTGAACAAGACCCCGAGATACTTAAACTCCTCCACTTGGGGCAGGACCTCCTCCCCGACCCGGAGAGGGCATGCTACCCTTTTCCGGCTCAAGACCATGGCCTCGGATTTGGAGGAACTGATCCTCATCCCGGCCGCATCACACTCGGCTGCAAACCGCTCCAGCGAAAGCTGTAGATCACGATCTGATGAAGCCAATAGGACCACATCATCTGCAAAAAACAGAGAAGCGATTCTAAGGCCACCAAAACGGATCCTCTCAACACCTTGGCTGCACCTAGAAATTCTGTCCATAAAAGTTATGAACAGAATCGGTGACAAAGGGCAACCTTGGCGGAGTCCAACTCTCACTGGAAACGAGCCTGACTTACTGCCGGCAATGCGGACCAAGCTCTGACACCGGTCGGACCAAGCTCTGACATCGGTCGTACAGGGACCTAACNCAGCGGCTCTACTCCGAGTCCCTCCCGGATGACTGAGCTTCTCACCCTATCTCTAAGGGAGAGTCCAGACACCCTGCGGAGAAAACTCATTTCAGCCGCTTGTATCCGAGATCTCGTTCTTTCGGTCATAACCCAAAGCTCATGACCATAGATGAGGGTGGGAACGTAGATCGATCGGTAAATTGAGAGCTTTGCCTTTTGACTCAGCTCTCTCTTCACCACGACAGACCGGTACAGCGCCCGCTTCACTGCGGACGCTGCACCTATCCGCCTATCGATCTCACGCTCCAGTTTTCCCTCATTCGTGAACAAGATCCCGAGATACTTAAACTCCTCCACTTGGGGCAGGACCTCCTCCCCGACCCGGAGAGGGCATGCTACCCTTTTCCGGCTCAAGACCATGGCCTCGGATTTGGAGGAACTGATCCTCATCCCGGCCGCATCACACTCGGCTGCAAACCGCTCCAGTGAAAGCTGTAGATCACGAACTGATGAAGCCAATAGGACCACATCATCTGCAAAAAACAGAGAAGCGATTCTAAGGCCACCAAAACGGATCCTCTCAACACCTTGGCTGCGCCTAGAAATTCTGTCCATAAAAGTTATGAACAGAATCGGTGACAAAGGGCAACCTTGGCGGAGTCCAACTCTCACTGGAAACGAGCCTGACTTACTGCCGGCAATGCGGACCAAGCTCTGACACCGGTCGTACAGGGACCTAACAGCCCATATCAATGGGCCTGGTACCCCATACTCCTGGAGTACCCCCCACAGAACCCCCCGAGGGACGCGGTCGAATACCTTCTCCAAGTCTACAAAGCACATGTAAACTGGTTGGGCAAACTCCCACGCGCCCTCCCGGACCCTGCTGAGGGTGTAGAGCTGGTCCAGTGTTCCACGACCAGCATTAATTGTCTTGCTACTTTTTGTTAAAATAATTTTTTTGATAGGTTTTGTTTTAATCAACTTTTCATGGCTTAACAGAAAGACCACATGACCACATGACTGTGTTCATGGGGGCAGGTGTGTGTGCTGTTCTAAAAGCACAACATGGCAGGTTCCGTAAACGCATTCCTGCTGGCCTCAGTTTACAACAACAGGCGCATGTGGGTGTGTACGTTGAACATGTTTATGGGTCAGACAGAGCCAGTCCTCCAGCACTCAGAGGGTTTAAATCAGAAACAACTGGTTTTATTTACTGATGGTTATTGTAGAAAGGAACTTGGTCTCCAGAGTAAAAGAACAACTCTTCACTGTGTTTTATTTTACATTTCATGAGTTATCAGGCACCACTGTGCCTGAAGTCATCATAAAAACATGAGCACGTTGTTCTTTTTTCTCTTTTGAATGTTTCTTGAATGCAGAATGTTAGCAGAGTTTAAAAGATAACTACAACTTTATCATGAAACAACAACAAAGCAGTTTAAAGTTGTTGTTGTGTGAAGACCTGCTCCAGGGTCAGATTCTAACATCAAGCTCAGTCTGAAGAACACTTTCATGTTTCTGTACAACATGATCACTGGTTCAACTTGCATCCTGTGGTTAAACTGTTTATCTGTTAGCTCTGACACCCACAGATAGGGGTGGGCGATACGGCTCAAAAATTATACTGTGATATTTCAGTGCATTATCACGATAACAATAAATTTTGTGATATAACCAAAAATGTATTAATTTAAAAAAAAATCAAATTTATTTATTTGACAAAATTAACTTAACATGTTGCTTTGCAGTATTATATACAGTATATTTTTTTTAAACAAGGGGTAATTTTACTGAAATTACTTTATTTAGTAAAGTATTCAGTCTCCAAGTATAAAAATAAAAAAAATTAAAATGATCTGTTATTTAGATTGAAAAAGTCTGCACAAAATATAGATCAACAAAATCCACCACAAAAACTAAAGTGCATGTGTAGTTTCCTAAAACAACTAACAACTAAATAAAATGAATCTTAAAATCTGTAACCTGCCTCTGGAACGACTGTGTGAGACAGCTGAGCCGCGCGTGTGTACAGACAGTTTTAGAGCGAGGGAGAGATGAATCCCGCACACGCTGAGCAGCGCAGGGCGGGGGGAGGGGACGAGCTCTCTGTACCTGTGCAGTTTAGAGTAGGGGGAGAGACACGTTGTTTGTTTTTAGCATTTTAGCTAGCGTTACACCAGTACCGACAGGTGGAGGGAGGTGCGCAGCTCGGTTTGGTCTTTTGAAGCGCTCGGATGTTAAGGGGGCGGGGCGCCCCGACGTATTACGTCATGAAATTAGCATATCATGATATAACTTTTTTGCCCG
>JBBPBX010003671.1:19167-31940 GCA_038048925.1 Garcialebias charrua
AAAGTCTTCAGAAACTCTTCCCACACTCTTGCAATGTTCCAGACTCTTAAACCTACTAATTCTAACAGCATACATACAGTAGTGTATACTGTATGTAGCCACTACATTTTACTCACCAGCAGCAGCTCGGTTCTTCTCTGACTTGTTTCCGTTCCGGCGGACCTGCCCTGCCGGTTCTGGTCGGCTCTCTGGCTCGAGGTAGTGGTGGTGGGCTCCAGAGAGGAGCCAGACCTATGGCAGTGCATTCTCCACTCAGAAGTCCTTGTGGGCCGGCTAGCAGCTCTCAGATTCATTGATGAGTCTGCAGGTCCGGTTCTGCTCTGGTTCTACTCTTGTTCTGCTCTGGTTCAGCTCTGGTTCTGCTCTGGTTCTGCTCTGGTTCTGCTCTGGTTCTACTCTGGTTCTGCTCTGGTTCTGCTCTGGCTCCCAGTGGGTTCTGGGTTCTGTGCAGCTCTCTGCATCGGCTGGGCGATGACGTCACTATAATCAGCACCGATCTTTATCTGATCAGATCAAAACGTTTACTATACATATTTCAGCAGAAGGCAATGGGGCTTCTGGGTGGGGCCCTGTTGGCTACTGGGAAATGTAGTCCTTATGAGCGGGAATACAGTGAAGGCTTATTGAGAGAAAACTCCAAAGTGGCGGTGCCTGTCCATAGTATTTTATTTTTTTGTAAACTTTCTACTGTACTGTCCCAATCCCATGAGTAATATTAAAGTTAACAATCATGTGTCCTGTATAATTTTTTTTCTTGTACAATCTTACTTTGAAAAACCGTGAAAGAGCGAGTCCATGAAGGTTGAACTGCAAAGTATCGACGGACTACTGTATTGTTAGTTTCTGTCTCTTAGTCAAATGCAGTTCTTCACAAAAGCCACATCGTGTTATTAAAATGTATTGATTCACTTCATAAATGTTTTATTTAAAAAGATGACACGTTTTGTCTGTATGAGGTCCTGATGAGGCTTCCTGATGACAGCCTTCATTCAGCTGTTACATCATCAGCTGCTTTCATCTGGGCAGCATCCACTTTGCTCCTCTGCCTCGACAGTTTCTAGACAGTTTAGTTTTCCTGACATTTTCTCCTCAGTAGAGATTTGACACTTTCTTTGACTTTCTCTCATCCAGGCAGAATTATAAACGCTTGGTGCTTGAACAGTGATGTGTCTGCCCTGTGCCTGCAGTTCATCACTGATGGCTGATGACTGATGGCAGCTTCCTCAGAGAAGGTGTTGTGTTTGTTGCTACCAATGAATCCCTTCCATTACCAGGAAAGTTGATGTCAGACTGTTGATATTCAACGGCTACAGCTTCCTTTGTGTGCAGTGTTTGTCATTTTTAAATCAGACATCAAAACAACATGATCGAGCCACATATCTAAAAATATCTGAGGCCTAAAAAGGACATAATCCATTGCTGTACGGGTGATTTATATTTAACTTTGTCAGCTTGGTTTGTTTTTTATGTGTCAGTGATGAGGCTCTTTTTATGTTCTTCCAACTTGGACATGGTGTAAAAACAGCCGGATTAAAGCGGTTCACTCCAGCAGTGATTAGCTTTTAAAAATCCTGTGTCTTTTTTTAATTAGAGCTTTTGTAAATCTCTTACCTTTGGTGCTAATGTGCATTTCTGTGTGTATCTAGGCTCTAATCGAGCTGATCACTTCATAATTCCATCAGTGGAGGTCAGGCCAGATGTAGTGTCAGAACCACAGCAGAGGTCCAGTCCTAAAAGTTCTGAAGTCACATTAATAGTGTCAGAATCAGTTTTATTGTCATTGCACCAAAGCACAACAAAATTATATTTCAGTACAGCCTGTTTGAGAAAACATGAACAAAACAGACATGGGGAGACGGAGGTGTCTGAGGCCGCGGCCTTCAGGAGGCACTGCCCTGTTCGTTTAGATAAGAAAAAGAGAAACACGAGTGGAGGGAGGTATAAAATAATCATATCTCGTACAATGTCCTAGACAGGACACAGTGCAAAAGTTGCAAAAAAATACCTCAGCACAGAAACGGCAACATACTGATGACATCATAATGCATTTAAGCATGAAGGTGGTGAGTTGTCCGTGGACACTGCCAGATATTTCCATAGTCCTGATAAGAGATGATGCAGCGTCTGTCAATGTTTATGAATCATTCTCTCTGTTGTGCTCCATTTTTCTTCTGTATGTTTTTCGGCATCTTTCTCGTTCCAAAATGTCCGTGTTTTTTCAACAAATCATAAATCAAAATGTTCAGCTCTTTCAGGACGATCTTGCTATGTGTAACACATAAAGTCCAGGCAATTGACTGCGGCTACAAAAGCAGCATCAGAAGAGTGTCCTTTAAAAGAGCCTGAGGTGTGAGTGAAAACAGGAGGTTTCAGTTTTGGTGTACATATATTAAAGTGATTGTGCAACAACAACTCCAAGAGTCACAATAGTTGAGTCGCCAAATGCTCTTTCATTTCAAAGTCCATTATCAAGTCCATCGTTCTAGCTCGCCGTCTGTAAATCCATGTTGAGATTCTGGTCCAAAGAAAAAAACCTGACCTCTTGAACTGAGTGAGGAGTACTTAGCCTCAATGCACAGCCTGGTGGTTATTAATGGCAGAATCCCACTGGAGTTTTGAATTAGAACTGCCAGCAATTCTGGTAAAACAACACTTCAATGAGCAATCACACAGTTGTCTTAAACATGAACAATATTGCTACAAGATATTAGGCTCAACATGTATTTGCAATATGCAGATATGAAGAGTGCAACAATCTGTTTGGGACACACCTAATGGAGCACAACAGCACAGCCGCAGAGGAGAAGCAGGAGGAAGAGAACTGTGACCCATGGCTTTAATAAAGTTAGAGAGTTGGGACAACACAGGAAATGGGCCCGCAAAATTAAAAGCCATAGACTAAATGCGGGTTACATATGACTTTTGGTATTGGTGCAACTTTAGCTTTTCTAAATATTTAGCCTTTTCTGACATTTTTTCTCAAAGAAAATGAATTGAGCTCATTTTCCATCCTTCAAATCTTTAGATCTGTTTATACAACCTTTTACTGCTCCTTTCACATTTTGTTCTGCTTCAGCTTTTTTCAGCTTCCTTCTGCAAATTTAAAAAAAAATTCAGCTAGTTTCAGCAGTTCTGTGCTCGTTTCAGGATCTTTATGCTAACTACAATATTGCAGAAATATTCCAATAACTGCGGTACTAGACAACTGTTTATTAGCAAAATGTCTTGTGAACCTCTGAATGGACCTGATGCATTTTACTGGATTGTTTGTTCCTGTATTGGTGTGTGGAAATCTGAATAAACATCTCTGAGAACTCAGATATGGATTCATAACAGCCACCACCATTTTATTTTATTCTGTTGGCAGCTGAGGGGCAACATGACTCAAATAAACTGGATAACAGTGCTTATTTCTGCTGTTTAAGCTACTTTTCAGACTTTTTTGTTGCTATTTGCAGAAATTTTTTTCCAGATAATTTTCACTTTTTTGTGCTCATTTCTGCATATTTCAGCCTAATTGGGCAAACATGTTCTTTCTGCTTTCTTCTGCTAATTTAAGCTTGTTCTACCGTTTCAGCTAGCTTTTTTTTTTAGCATATTTTAGTTAATTTCAGCAGTTTTCATATAAATTCAGGTTTTTCATGGTAGTTCAAAGTCAAAGTCAACTTTATTGTCAGAACTGCAATATGTACAGGACATACACAGGATTGAAATTGCGTTTCTCTCAGTCCCTCGGTGCAACAGCAACCATTTAAACACTAAAACACTGAAACATTAAATAAACGTAAGCATAAAAATAGTAAAAATGTAACATTGTCCTGAGTTTTTGCATAGTAGTATAAAAGTATGAAAATTTACACCAACACTAAAGCCCCCAGTATACCTGCGCGTACTCCCTATATGCCTCTGTACAACGTACGTACGCTGTGGCAAAAGCGTAGCCCCCGCGTAGCCCCTCGGGCACAAACGCGCAAAGCTCTTTTTTTACGACCGCGTACGCTTGAGCGGTGTCTGACCATAAACTTCCCCGGCGCCGGACTGTTTTGTATGTTACACAAATGAATTAAATTCCTCTTCTTTATCGCTGATCGGGCCTTTTCTTTTGTTTTTTTGCCAAAAGTCAAGTAATCGCTTCTTCCTCCGTTCACTCGATGACTGAAATGAATGAATTCAGGTCCTACCTGGCTGCGGGAGGTTTTATATATTTCCTGGTGGGCGGTGAGCTGCAGGAAAAGCGCTCCCTGTTATTATTTTTATTTCTTAGAACTTTTTATAACATATAAAGTAGAAACACCGCAGCAGAACGGGCAGCGGGCTGCTTTCATGATGAGTTCTCAAGTTTTCTGACGAGCTGTCAATCATTTCAGTAGGCGTGTCAGCAAGTGACCAATCAGCGACCTCAGTTTGTCCCCTCTGCGTGCAGCTGCAGAGGGGACAGCTGAAGCTGCTCACAGTACAACAAGGATTTGGAGCGAAAACGCGAGCATTTAAAAAAAAAAAAAAAACAAGAGCTATAACAGCGAACGCATGCGCACAGAATGTGCGCGTAGAGTGGCGTAAAGGGAGGACGCTGAGGTCTATTGGAGGCTTTAAACTAAAACTAAAACTAAAACACTAAACATTTAATGAACATAAGCATAAAATGAAATAATAAAAGTGTAATACTGTCCTGAGTTTTTGCATAGTAGTATAAAAAAGTATAAAAAGTATATCTATAAAATAAACTGAAGGTTCTAGCATTGACATTTGCAAAGAGTGGCAAAGCAGCATATGAGTTAATGTACACAGTATATGTATGAGGTAGTAGTTGATGTTGGTATAGAGGCAAAAGTGGCATATGCAGTAAGGCACATTGGGCATCCTTAAATAAGGCTGGTCAGAGAATACTGTATATGTATCAGCAGTAGTGTAGATATAAAAGTAGTGTAAATGTAAACAGTAGTAATAAATGTAAACAGTAGTAATAAATGTAAACAGTAGTAATAAATGTAAACAGTATTAATAAATGTAAACAGTAGTATGTAAACAGTGAGTGTAAACAGTAGTATGACTATAGGCAGTGATGTAATACAAACATTAGTGCAAATATGAGAGTAGTGCAAACTGAATGAGCACATGACCGAGAGTTTAGTGAATAACCCGTTTGATGACACAGAGTCCAGTGTTAAAATCTTTGTGTTGTGTGGTAATGTGTGAGAAAGTTTTTTGTGTTAAGGCAGTTCAAATGGGAGGGGAGGCAGAGCAGGCAGAGTGTTTAGCATCCTGACTGCCTGATGAACAGAGCTGTCTCTCAGTCTGCTGGTTCGAGCCTGGAGACTCCTCAGTCTCCTCCCTGATGGCAGCAGTCTGAAGCAGCTGTGTAGTGGGTGTGTGGGATCACCTGCCATGCAGAGGGCTTTCCGAGTGAGGCGTTTGCTGTGTAAGTCCTGCAGTGAGGGCAAGGAGGTGCCGACGATCTTCTCAGCAGTGCATGCACCAAACCACACAGTGATGCAGCTGGTCAGGACACTTTCTATGGCACCCCTGTAGAAGGTGCACATGATGGGGGTTGAAGCTCCAGCCCTTTTCAGCTTGCGGAGAAAGTAGAGGCGCTGGTGAGCCTTCTTGGCCAGTGCTGCAGTGTTCCTGCTCCAGGACAGGTCCTTTGAGACGTGCACTCCCAGGAACTTGGTGCTGTCCACTCTCTCCACTGTGGTGCTGTTGATGGTCAGAGGGGCATGTTGGGCATCCCTCTTCCTGAAGTCCACAACAATCTCCTTTGTCTTCTCCACGTTGAGAGTGAGATTGTTGTGTCCGCACCACAAGGCCAGGCGGCTCACCTCGTTCCTGTAGTCCGTCTCATCGTTGTTGCTGATGAGACCTACCACTGTTGTGTCGTCCGCAAACTTGATGAAGTGGTTGGAGCTGTATGATGGTGTGCAGTCGTGTGTTAGCAGGGTGAATAGAAGGGGGCTCAGCACACATCCTTGTGGGGCCCCTGTGTTCAATGTGATGGTGCTAGATGTGTTACTCCCGACCCGTACTGTCTGTGGTCTCCCGGTCAGGAAGTCTAGCAGCCAGTTACACATTGAGGTGTTCAGCCCCAGACTGTCCAGTTTAAGGATGAGCTGTTGGGGGATGATGGTGTTGAATGCTGAGCTGAAGTCAATGAACAGCATTCTAACATAAGAGTTTCTGCTACTTTCAGCCTAATTTAATGATTTCTGCTCATTTCAACTTGTTATGCTCCTTTGAGCTTATTTCTGCTATTTTCAGTTATTTCAGCTACCATTTAGATGTTTTTATGCAAATATTAGCGTTTTCATCTAATTCCACATGTTTTGCACTCATTTGAACTTTTTTGTTATTTCTGCTTTCTCCTGCTTATTTATGCTTACTCTACATTTTCAGCTTCATTTCAACATGTTTAAGCTAATTTCAGCTGTCTTTCAGCAAGTTCTTCAGCAAAAAGCGTTCATACTGTATTTTCACAGGAAATGTGATTTCTCCAGTTGCTGTGTGCAGATGAGACACTGCAGGCGTCAGTCTTTAGCATGCAACACTTCTACCTTCGTGTGTTTTCAGTTGTCATGTCGGTCTCTCATTAACCCATTATTGCAGCTCTGCTGTGTCGCACGCTCAGTTAAATTTTCTTGTTGTTTGCACACTTTCTGCCTTTGATTGTCTCTTATTCATGCTTCATTGCACCTTGAGGTCAGATTTCTTTGCAGCATAGGCCTTACTGATGCAGCACAAACAGAAGCCCAACTTTAAGACTGATTCATAATCTTAGTTCATTTGCAACAGGTTGTTGGCTGAGATGTATGCGTGGGTTTAAGGAAAATTATACTGCCCACATTCTGTTTGAATCTATTTTATTTGAGCTTTAAATGAATACATTCAGTAATAAGAATTCAGCAGAGTTTCTCTGTACGTCTTCATGTTGTTTCTCCTCTTCAGGGATGCACACATCTCCAAACACTAACTCGTGTTATTCTCCCTCCTTTGTTTCTTGCCTTGAACCCTCTGCGATGTTGATCCAGACCTCGTTGCCTCTGCTCTCCGATGGATTACTTTCTAATTTTGCCACTGATCCTCTCGGCCCCACGCATTGTGGGGAGCGACAGTTGGAAGTTGTGATAAATTGCTGGTGGTGTTGGAGGGGGTCTGGTTGTTATGGCAGTGGGGGCGGCTGTGGCTGTGTGGTTAGAGCAGTTGTCCTCCAATGTAAGAGTTGGGGGTTCAAATCCACCAGCAGTCACATGTCGAAGTCGCTATATCCACAATATTCCTGAAGGTGGCACTGTATTTGCGATTATGGGACTTACTTCCGTTTTGACCCCGGAAGTAGAATTTCTGCATTGGCTCCTCGTTGTTTACTTGTTTATCTGTGCGCATCGTAGAAGTTCTGTTAAAGTTCTGTTTTCTGTTATTTTGAGCTAATATTGTCACGAAGATGTCTTGTGGAGCTCGGGTACCTGTTGCGCTGTTCGTGGCTGTAAGAATAATCAGACGAAGCTGAATTTGTGGCTGCAACTAGTGTGTGTTGAACATGCTCCGAAAACAAAAACCTGCATCCTTCTTTGTGGCTGGGCTACGAGAAACCACCTGAAAAAAGACTCTGTATCCTCCAGAGGATCGAGAACACCAGGTATGATTTAAGAGACAGCTTTTAGTGTTATGATTTTATGTAGTCAGTGATTAAATGATACTATTTTCGTGCATAACTGGCAAATAAACACACGCACCTATATACTGTATGTATGCTGTCTGTGTATATTTATTTATACTGTATATATAATATAGGTGTCTGTTGTGTTTATTTATATATATATATAATATAGGTGTGTGTGTGTGCGTGGGTTTCTTTTATATATAATCTAGGTGTGTTTGTGTGTGTTCATAAATGAACCCTAATGTTTGTATACTGTACTTTTCTTTTCCTCCTTTCTGTTATATTTCTGCATAAGGTGAGTTCCAGGGATGGATGGATGAAGCTCCAGTTGGTCCAGGAGATGGATGACGCTCCAGTTGGTCCAGGGATGGATGACGCTCCAGTTGGTCCAGAAGTTTGTGTGCAGTTATGTACCACAGCAACAAATGAGTGAAAATATAATTTCTATAAATAAATCTGCGTTTGAAGTGCATTTGGTGTTGCTGTGTTTCACCTTCTTTATTTCAATAAGATACATTGTTTAATGTCTAATGAGAAGTTCTACTGCAAATAAAAACACTAGATGTGATTGTTTTTTTGGCAACTTACCAGTTTAGTTTTTTATTGACAAGTACAAAACTTAAAAACATGCATGTTGCTGTGGTTCCTCCTCCAGGAGGAGATTGATAAGAATAAAAGCTATAATTATAAATTTTAGGCTGATTGTTAACTCTAAATTGACCCTGGGTGTGAGTGAGACAGGTCCCTCTTGTAAATGAGTCCCCGTGGCTCAACGAGGCAAGCCTGTATAAATAAAGGTTGAATGAATGAATAAACTAAAAACATTTGAAACTGAATACAATATGAGAACTGTGGGTGATTTGATGTCTTTTAATGAAAATGATTGGCTGCAGAATAAATACCAGGTCAAATACACTCTTCAACAAGAAATGATGGGCAGTTTCTGATTTTAAACAAACTGGAACAGATTCCTAATCATGTGGGACCACTGGACCACTGGAGACCACTGGACGACCACTGGACGACCACTGGACGACCACTGGACGACCACTGGACGACTGGAGCAAGCAGCAAACCCCTCCGGAATCCAAGACGATGGAACTCGGCCCTTCACTCGTCTGTACCTTAAAAAAAGAATAAAACTGTCATGTTTGCATCACAAAGTCTAAAATAAGACCAAGTTTGCTACTCAAAGTAGAAAGAATAAATACAGTTGCTCCTACATTTTTTACTCATTCACAAAGATATACTGTAATGTTCAATTTTATATTGATTTCAGTAATTTTATCTTAGATTTACTTTAATATTTTTGAATTATTGTGCCAGGTGCTTGTGTCATTACTTGTTCTTCTGCTCCTGCGTCTCAGAGTAAGTGTGTCTGTCAACTTCAGCGTGGGAGACCAGTCTGTGACTTGTGTGCAGGCCTTCCTGAAAAAATAAATATTTCAATAGAACAAATGTAGTAATAACCAAAAGATGAACTTGTGTTATGGAATATTTTCTGTACAAACAGCATCCCACTGCTTTATTCACATGAGAGTAACAGGGACCTACAATCAAAACAGTACTACAGTATGTATGTGCAGTATGTATGTATATACTGTATATATAGTGTGCATACAGTATACACATACACACAGCATATGTATGTACTGCAAATGTATTACACACACATGTAGTTATATTATTTATCCACAGATTTGTTTAGTAAATACTTTAACAGATGCTAACGCTACATGCTAAGCTAACCACAGCTAGTAGACAATGCTAAATCATGAAGAAAAAACAACAACAGCTCCAACACAGAGAAAATTATACTCTCACATTGTTCTGAAATTGTTTCACAAAATGATTTATGTAGAATATTTTGTTTACCGGAGAAAACGTGATCTGAACACGACGTCTTCGAGAGCAGATCCGAGCAGAGGAGGGGCAGCTGTCAGCTCGTCCGATGGAGATAAATCCTTCACGTTTACTTATTTTTGGGATGAAGTGAAAACTGCACTTTGAACAAACGTCTACCCGACAGCAACACCCACTAACCCAACACGAAGTAACCATTGTAATTAATTAGAAATAAACAAAACAAAAAAACAAAAGTGAAAAATACAGCCAGTAGACTGGGCTTTAACTGCTGCTCTCACTTCAGGCGGAAGTCGTTCCCATAATTCGCGCAAGGCATCATGGGGCGTAGGAATATTGTGGATAAGTACAGTCCATTTTCAGCATTTCACTGCTCCTGTAGGTAAATGGACTGTACTTCTATAGAACCTTTCTATCTTATCAAGACACTCAAAACTCTTTACAACACAGTCTGTGTCTCATTTATACATTCACACAGCACTCTATTAGATCTATACAAAGCTAATTGAACAAATCATTCTAAAGAGACTAACCAGTGATTTATCACATTCATAAACCGATGGGGTACACATCAGAGACAATGAGGGGTTCAGTGTCTTGCCCAGGGACACTTTGGCATGTGACTGCTGGTGGATTTGAACCCCAAACTCTTGCTTTGGAAGAAAACTGCTCTAACCACTCAGCCACAGCCACCCCAGGTGAACGATCAGTCCTCCTGAAGCTGATTTCAGCAAACAGAACAGTTGATTTTCTGTTAGAATGAAAATTTGGTGAAAGTTTTCCACGCTGCCACCATGGCCAGGACAAACAGGCAAAAATAGTTTATTTTCAAAATGATACCAACTCTGCCATTTAATATTTCTTTAGTTTTTTAATGCAACAGTGAATGGATCAGATGTTCTGAGGACAATATAGTTTCTGTCACCTGATGAAATCTGATTTGGACTTAGTGATGTCCCAATGGCTGCCTTCACAAAAAATAAAAATCAGAAAATGTATGATTTAAGTAAACCTAATACAAACCCAACCCACCAGCATGATGTAGTATGATGGAGTTATAGTTTGAATTGATAGTTTTTACACCATAACATGTTTGTTGTAACGATTCTTCTGTGGTGCTGCTCTGTTCCAGTCTGCAGACTCTTCATGAGCTGTACCCCAATATTTAGGGCTGTGGGGGTGACTTCTTATTGAAGATCAGTTAAGAGACCGTTACAGTGACTGATGAAATATGTTCATGAGGGGGAATATTGTGTCCTTAAACTGTTCAGTGATTCCTGTATAACTTTATTGATTGTTCTCTGACAGATTATGGAGCAATGTAATGTCACCTTGCAGCTTCATGTTTTCTGCTCCTGCAGCCAGACATCAGCAGGAAATGATTTATTTAACTGTTGGCACTGGAAGCACAGGGTTGTCCCTGTTTGTCCGACTGGAATGTTGCTCCGGTCATGAAAGGTGAAACTACATGTGTGTAGCATCAGGCTATCATGGGTTAACAATATTTGTAGACATAAATGTTTGTGTGAACAAATCTTCAAAATGCTTAACACTTCAGAACCCCTCAGAGAGCACATGAAAGAGCAAGAACAAACGTCTTCAACAGGCCAGTCGTCTTCTGATCAAATCTAAAGTTGAAATAATGTATAACCAATAACAATGACCAAAATCACATTCAACTTTTTATTAACAAATGGACACCATCATATATCTGTAAACTGTCCATCCTGTGCTATGATGCTGTGATTTTTTGTGTTTATTTTGCTTAAAAGTCTACTTTCCTTAAATGATTGTGGTGGCCGAAGGTTAATACAAGGCCCCCACTGGCCACCCCCTTGTGCCACCATTGTGCCTAGTCTGGATAAAATTGCTCCCTCCACTCTGTGCTGCCTCAGACAAGCAAAAATAAAAATATATAAAACCTACCTTTATTCTTGTACTCAGTGTAACTCCTACCCACTTGAATATGTTGCACCAGACCCATCAAGGTTTACTTGCATTCCCTGTTTCAATTCCAGTCCAGAAATCTTGAAAATGTCATCTTGAAAACTACAAACTACTCAAATCCCTCATGAACATCGGCACACTGCTCGTTGGATGAGAAACAGCAGAAACCAGACATGTAAAGATGGCATGCTAACACTGTATTTAATTTCTGTCTCAGTTCTGGGAAACGTTTTCTAATGAACATTTAATGGATTTGTCCTTTTATGACCCTTTTCCAGTGAGAACTGCTTTCTTTGCTCGATGATCATGTTGTCTTCTTGAATTTAAAGAAACCACAGAATCTTCTTTCTGCACCATTTTGCCCCATATTGTTAAAGGACATATATTTTATTTTATTTTACATGATGGTAACTACAGGGAACTGTAGTACAGTGTAGTTCTTTTCTGTTTTTTTACTTCTTATAATCCTTGGTGCTCTGCTGACCCTGCATCCACTCTGATCTTCATATCTCTCCTCCCGTCACTCCCTGTGCAGTGGGCTTTCTTTGAGCCCTGGACTGGTTGATGAGTCGTGGCGTTGATACAGAGATCGTTCTACTGTTCCTGATTAACACTGAAGCGAGAGCTGCTGCAGTCTGAGGGACTGTCTTTTACTTTCTGCTGCTCCCTTTAGGGGTCTCTGCAGGGCTTCATCGGCCTTTATCTCCTATCTCAGCACTCTCCTCTGTCAAACCAATCCTTTGTTATGACCATGGACCTTCTCTGTGGTCTTCCTCTCTTCCTCCTCCCTCACAGATCCATGTACATGAGTTCACATGTGTAACTGAAGGTGTTTTTCTCCTGGTGGTTGGCTCTTAGATCAGGCAGCAAACAGTCCCCCCCCCCCCTGTAAAACAGCCGTACACTAGTCGTTATCTCCTTAAATCTGCTGCCTCCCCTCTCCCTCCATGTCAGCCTCAAGGTTTAACAAGCTGCCGTGGGACTCAGAGTGTACACCCAGAAATTTGTTGAGGGGCTCTAAAACCAGAGATGACTCATCCCCAGATGGCTTCATTTCCATATTTCCATCATTTCTCCACATTATGCCCCCCCCCACACACACACACACATACACACAAGATCATTGTTTTATGAGACAAGAAAACCAAATAAAATAATTTATTCCCAGACAGATGAAGCAGATTTTTCTTTTAAGTTGTATATTTTTCAAACAGTTGGTTCTCACCTACACACAAACACACACACACACACACACACACGCACGCACGCATGCACGCACACACACACACACACATATATATACAGTATA
>JBBPBX010003671.1:32652-47675 GCA_038048925.1 Garcialebias charrua
TTTTTAAATGGAGATGCGTGTCGTAACCACGAAACGTCGTAACTCGAGACGTCATAAGTCGAGGACTACCTGTATATATAAATACATATCAGAGGACTTTCTTGAGCTCTGTAGAACATTTAGTGCTGCTCAGCTCATGGCTTAAAGATTTTTGATTCCTAACATTGTCACTTTAAATTCTCAGGGGGCTCATCATTTGTCATAAGCTTTACGTCCACCGTCATTTTTAAGTAAATGATAAATGGACTGTACTCATATAGCACCTTTTTGTCTTATCAAGGTACTCAACGCACTTTTCAACACAATCTGTGCCTCGTTCACTCATTCATACAGCACTGTTTTACAAAGAATAATCAGAGCTTTATCACATTCATACTCCGATGGGACACACATCAGAGGCAATGAGGGGTTCAGTGTCTTCCCCACAGGCAATTCAGCATGTGACTGCTGGTGGTATTGAACCCCCAACTCTTGCACTGGAGGTCGACTGCTCTAACCACTGAGCCACAGCCTCACGAGTGTACAAATGCTTAATACCACACCAAGGTATCTCCATCTGCTGAACTCTTCATGTGAAAGAGGCCGAGGAGCAAAGTGACTTGAACAGATCCTCTGACTGAACACTGTGAGAAAGATGAAGCTACTTCAAGTTTCGATTTAACTTTAAACTGTGAGCGCATGTGTTGCTGTAACTGTTCTTGTTTGAGACATCTTTCTTTCTGCAAAGACCTCACAGATTTTCTTCATTCAGGTCCTTTACTAAACAGTCCAGGGATCTAAACCTTTAGATTTTCAGTGGATTATAGGATGAATGCTTTGTGAGCAATAAGTTCATCTTGTTTTTGTTTGTTTGTCTGCAGGACTTCCTCACAGATCTGATGATGTCAGAGGTGGACCGCTGCGGGGAGAACGAGCACCTCATCTTCAGAGAAAACACACTAGCCACAAAGGCCATCGAAGAATATCTGAAACTGGTGGGACAGAAGTACCTGCAGGACGCCCTCGGTAAGTGGATCAGGGGTCAGGGAAGGACCAGAGAGTCAGAGTCAGAGATTCTTTGTTGTCATTTGCACCGCATGTGGTACATGTGATGAAATGAGATTATGTACACAGGGTCCCAGTTACATCAAACAACAAAATGTGAGAGAAAAACAGTAATAACATCTAGGATATGAACTAAGAAAAACATCAACTAGAAATACACTAAGCCCTAATGTAATAGAAAAACATCATTACAAACAGCAGCACGAACATTAGTCTGTATGAGCAGATGGTCACAAATGAACACAGCAACAAGAAAACAGATCAGCATCAGCATGATGTGATATTTTGCAGTGTTTATTCTTATTATTTATTTATTCATGAGTCTAACAGCCTCAGGGTAGAAGCTGTTCCTCAGTCTAGTGGTTCTACACTTAATGCTCCTCAACCTCCTTCCTGAGGGGAGTGGGGCAAAAAGTGTGTGTGCTGGGTGAGTGGTCCTTCATGATGCAGGTGGCTCTCTTCCTGCATCTGGAGGTGTAAATGTCTGTGATGGTGGGGAGACTGACTCCAACATCTTCTGTGCAGCCTTCACCACTCTCTGCAGAGCTTTTCTTTCTGCAGCTGTGCAGCCTCCATGCCACACGTTGATGCTGGAGCACAGGATGCTCTCCACTGCACACCTGTAGAAGGAGGTGAGAACTGGGCTGCTCAGACCAGCTCGTCTCAGCCGTCTGAGGAAGTAGAGTCTCTGATGACCTTTCTTGATCAGGCTGGTGGTGTTGTTGCTCCAGCTGAGGTTATCATTCATGTGTACACCCAAGTACTTGTAGCTGGAGACCACTTCCACTGCAGATCCTCTTATGTTCAGTGGTGTGTTTGTTCCTTCTGAAGTCCACAATCATCTCCTTTGTCTTCTTCACATTCATGTGAAGGTTATTCTCTTTGCACCAGCTCTCCAGGTGTTCCACCTCCTGTCTGTAGCTGGACTCATCATTGTTTGTGATGCATCCCACCACCGCTGTATCATCTGCAAACTTTACAATATGACAGCCTGGATGGGTGGCTGCACAATCATATGTGAGCAGAGTGAACAGGAGAGGGCTCAACACACATCCTTGAGGAGAGCCAGTGCTGAGGGTTATGGTGGAGGAGGAGAAGTTGTGGATCCTCACTGACTGTGGTCTGTTTGTTAAGAAGTCTAGTACCCAGTTACAAATGGAGGGGCTTAGTCCAAGTGTGGATAGTTTGTCTATCAGAGTTTGGGGGATCATGGTGTTGAAGGCAGATGTGAAGTCCACAAAGAGCAGACGGACATAGGAGTCCTTCTGTTCCAGGTGGGTGAGAGCAGTGTGGACCAAAGAGGAGATGGCGTCCTCTGTTGATCTGTTCTCACGGTATGCATACTGATGAGGGTCCTCGTTGATGTTGACGGTTGTCTTGATGTGGGTCATGACCAGTTGTTCAAAGCATTTCGAAGCATTTTGAGGTATTCCAAAAAGGAGGATCAACAAATTTGAAGTGTAATCTCTGAGTTTACTACCTCAGAGTGGAGAAACTCTTTGAGTTTGCAGGTCCAGAACCTCTTATTACAACCTCTAAGTATTTGAGCCTTCAATTAAGAGCATGCACAGTCAAAAACAATCATCACAATGGCAACCACAGGAAATAAAAATATAACGGTACATTGTTTCTAAAAATGACCAAATCCAACGAGAGTACCTTAGAGTTTAGTTTATGTAGAAATGTTTCTAATGTTTTTTTCCAATAATTACCTTTGTTTCCAATTATATCCGAAGAGTTGAAGAAGAGTCTACTTACCTCTGTTTCTAGAATGGACAACACATAAACCCAGAGTTTTCTTTTAACCTGTTTTCTGGAATCCACCCCTGAGGCAGAGGCTGGAAAATGTTACTGCTCATCTGTAAAAACAAAAAGCTTTCCACTCCAACACTGTTGTCACTCAACATGATGGTTGTTGTGTCTTCATCTTTAGGCAACTTTCTTTTTCTCAGCTGACTTTGTTCCATCTCCTGACTTTATGATTATTTGGATTGCTAACGTGCTCACAGTTTTTTTAGTTACCACAAATGGAAAACAGATTAAACAAATTCATTTTATGTCCTCAAGGGTCATTTGGAGAGGACGGCAACTGATGCAGCTTTTCCATCTTCTCAGTTTGTGTTTGAGAGGCTTGATGTCGACAAAACGCTTCATGACAGCAGAAACTGAAAAGCCCATTAGGGGCGTGTAACGATAGGTCTGATGGTCCCAAATGAACTAATGATGGACCAAATGATGCTTACAGTGTGTTATTAGTCCAGTACATCATGCTGAACAATCACCGGTTGTCAGAGTCTCTCTGAGGACCCACAGATCTGCTGAATGGATCCAGCAGATCTGTGGGTTTATCTGGCTCTAACAGATCCAAATACAGGTGGTCCCCAATTTACGAGCGCTCTTACTTACGAGGTTCTGGACTTACGAGCTGGCGAACGAGCAGTAAATTTGTAAAGAACATACAAAAAATACAGCACTTTTATGTGTTTTTAGATGAAAGTGTGTTAGCTAACCGTTTGGAAACAAGTTTCTGAGCATGTTCATGAACTAGTATGAACATTTGTGATGAAAAACTAGTGTTCGTAGTAGCGCTAGCATAAATTTTCCGACTTACGACCGAAAATCCGGACTTACGAGAACACGTGTTTCGGGTTCCGACGTACGAGATTTCGTCTTACGAGACAGTCGTAGGAACGGAACTTGCTCGTAAGTCGGGGACCCCCTGTACATTTGTCTGCTTTTTTTTTTTTTTACCCAGTTTCAGTATTTGTACCTGTCATATTCAGAGGAACTCAGGGGGAGTGGTGGTCCAGAGGTTAGAGAAGGTGGGCCTGTGATCGAAAGTTCACCAGCTCAACTTCCAGTGCAAACATCAAAATGTGGGTGGGAAAGGTGAAACACCCACATCTGCCTCCACCCACATGGGCCCTTGAGCAAGGCCTTTAACCCCCACCATCTGCTCCCATGAACACCCTGGATAACAGCTCTCTGCTCCACACAGAGGGCTGTGGTAGCTCGGTGGTCTGTGGTTGTGTCAGGAAGGACATCCAGTGTTAAAACAATTGCCAAGTCTTTGTGCGACTTACCATAGTTCACTGTGGTGACCCCTGAAGAAGGGAGCAGCCGAAAGAAGAAGAAACTATATATATATATACCGGTTTATATATATATATACTGTATACATATATACAGTATATATATATATAATTTATTTTTTTCCCAGAGGAACCCTACATTTTTGTGTTTGCAGCTCACATGTCTTCCTCCATGTCTGTCTGCAGGCTGATCAGAATAAAAATAAGAAATGAAACCTCATGGCATGGATTTAGCTGTTTGACTTGAGGATATCCAGTTGAACTGATTCGTCCTCTAAAGATATTTATACCCTGTACATCTTTACAAACAGCAAGGACAGAGAGAGAGATTCTGTTTCTTTATCATGAATTCTGATCCGAGTGGAATAACGATCTGAGACTGCTGCCAGACTGAAGTCAGGCTCACATCATGAGCTGATGACTCATCTGAGTTAAACCATATTTATTTTACCGTTTTATTTCTCTGCAGCCACTCCTGTTGTGTCTGTGCTAAACAAAAACACAGATTATATACAAGCACACACACACACACACACACACACACACACACACACGCACGCACGCACGCACACACACACACACACACACACACATATATGTATATATATATATATATATACATATATAATTTTCTAAACATAGTTCCTTTTGTGTAGGTGAGTTCATTAAGGCTCTGTATGAGTCTGATGAGAACTGTGAGGTGGATGCATCCAAGTGTTCATCTGGAGACCTGGCAGAGCATCAGAGTAACCTGAAGATGTGCTGTGAGCTGGCCTTCTGCAAAATCATCAACTCCTACTGGTGAATCCTGCAGCCTGCTCAAAACACCATTAAACAGTTTATTTATTATGGTCTGTGAACCAGTCTCTATATGAGGAGCTACCCATGGCTTTAATAATGATATATATATATATTTTTTTTTTTTTCAATTATTCAAAATTTAGTTTGATCTGTATTTTATAACAGTTTGATAACTTGGATCAGGCTAAATCAATACATTTATTGGCAAAGTTTTTAATGAGGTATTAATAAATAAAACACATTCAAACAAAGATTTTAACATTTGAGCATTTAACACGGACTGGAGAAACAAACATGTTTATTTTTATTGTTGTTGTTTTAGAGGAAACATATTCAGTCATGTGATGATTATGTAGAAATAACCCCGCACCACCACCAATTTTTTTTTCATGGAAAAACATTTTTTACTTTTTGTTTTGCCAGCAACAGTAATTAGAGAGACAGGTAGGAAGGTACTTGGTGTGTAATCTGGACAGAGAATGGATGATAAGGAAACCTGGTGGTGGAATAGTGAAGTGCAGAACGCTGTTCAAAGAAAGAGATTAGCCAAGAAGAAATATGACAGTGAGAGGACTGAAGAGAGGAGACAGGAATATAAGGAGATGGGACATAGAGCAAAGAGGGAAGTAGCTAAGGCAAAGCAGAG
Organism: Garcialebias charrua; assembly: GCA_038048925.1. NCBI lineage: Eukaryota > Metazoa > Chordata > Actinopteri > Cyprinodontiformes > Rivulidae > Garcialebias > Garcialebias charrua. Next base: position 38,236 of record JBBPBX010003671.1, read on the forward strand.
GGCGTACAATGAGTTGTATGGGAGACTGGACACTAAAGAGGGCGAGAAGGACTTGTACCGATTGGCAAGACAGAGGGATCAGGCTGGAAAGGATGTGCAGCAGGTTAGGCTTATTAAAGATGGGAATGGGAATGTTCTAACAAGTGAGGAGAGTGTGATGGGAAGATGGAAGGATTACTTTGAGGAGCTAATGAATGAAGAGAATGAAAGAGAAAGAAGAGTGGAGGTCATAGAAACTGTGGACCAGGAAGTGGGAAAGATTAGTGAGGGTGAAGTCCGGAAAGCTTTGAAAAGAATGAAGAAGGGGAAGGCAGTAGGACCTGATGACATACCAGTGGAGGTTTGGAAATGTCTTGGAGAGGTGGCAGTGAGGTTTTTGACTCAAATATTTAATGGAATATTTGAGGGTGAGAAAATGCCTAAAGAATGGAGAAGAAGTGTGCTGGTTCCCATTTTTAAGAACAAGGGTGATGTACAGAGTTGTAGCAACTACAGGGGAATTAAGTTGATGAGCCACACAATGAAGATCTGGGAGAGAGTTGTGGAAGCAAGACTTAGACAAGAGGTGACTATCTGTGAGCAGCAGTATGGTTTCATGCCAAGAAAGAGCACCACAGATGCCATCTTTGCTTTGAGGATGTTGATAGAGAAGTACAGAGAGGGTCAGAAAGAACTCCATTGTGTGTTTGTGGATTTAGAAAAAGCATATGACAGGGTGCCAAGAGAGGAGGTGTGGTATTGCATGAGGAAATCTGGAGTGGCAGAAAAGTATGTTAGACTGGTACAGGACATGTATGAAGACAGCAGGACAGTGGTGAGATGTGCTGTAGGAGTGACAGATAGCTTCAATGTGGAGGTGGGATTGCATCAAGGATCGGCTCTGAGCCCCTTCTTGTTTGCTCTGGTGATGGACCGACTAACAGATGAGGTCAGGCAGGAATCCCCATGGACTATGATGTTTGCAGATGACATTGTGATATGTGGTGAGAACAGGGAACAAGTGGAAGAGAACTTGGAGAGGTGGAGGTATGCACTTGAAAGAAGAGGAATGAAAGTCAGCCGTAGTAAGACAGAGTACATGTGTGTGAATGAGAGGGAGGCTGGTGGAACAGTGAGGCTACAAGGAGCAGAGGTCACAAAGGTGCAGGACTTCAAGTACTTGGGGTCCACTGTCCAGGAAAATGGGGAATGTGGTAAAGAGGTGAAAAAGAGAGTCCAGGCAGGATGGAGTGGATGGAGAAAAGTTTCAGGAGTGATTTGTGACAAAAAGGTGTCAGCAAAGGTCAAAGGAAAAGTTTACAAGACAGTGGTGAGACCAGCTATGTTGTATGGTCTGGAGACAGTGGCATTGACAAAAAGACAGGAGAAAGAACTGGAAGTAGCAGAAATGAAGATGCTGAGGTTCTCCTTAGGAGTGACAAGGATGGATAAGATCAGGAATGAGATCATCAGAGGTACAGCACATGTTAAACAACTGGGAGATAAAGTTAGGGAGGCCAGACTGAGATGGTTTGGACATGTCCAGAGGAGGGACAGTGGGTATATTGGTAGAAGGATGTTAGAAATGCAGCTGCCAGGAAAAAGACACAGAGGAAGGCCAAAGAGGAGATATATGGATGCAGTTAGAGAGGACATGAAGGTAGTTGGAGTGAGGACAGAGGATGCAGAGGACAGAGTGAGGTGGAGGAGGATGACTCGCTGTGGCGACCCCTGAAAAGGGAAAAGCCGAAAGAAGAAGTTTTGCCAGTCATGAACACACACCAAAAGTTTAAAAGATAGCTGATAAAGACAAAATAAATTTAGTCAAACTAATGAAGGTCTTCAGTGATTGTGGATCTTTATGATGTTGCTCACCATGAAGTGAAGTTAAAGCCCTCCCCCTCCTGTTTCAGTGTGTTTCCACGAGAGCTGAAGGAGGTCTTTGCATCGTGGAGACAGGAGTGCAGTAACCGGGGGCGACCGGACATCAGTGAGCGGTTGATCAGCGCCTCCTTGTTCCTGAGGTTTCTGTGTCCGGCCATCATGTCGCCCTCCCTGTTCAGTTTGATGCAGGAGTATCCTGATGACCGCACGGCGCGAACGCTCACCCTCATCGCTAAAGTCACACAGAACCTGGCCAACTTCACGAAGTGAGATTTTGTTTCTGCTCAGCCTTCTTCTGTCCAAGGTCTCAGCTTCGGAGGTCAGATTTGTTCTCTCTTCTGTGGTTTTCAGGTTTGGAAACAAGGAGGAGTACATGTCTTTCATGAACCAGTTCCTGGAGCATGAGTGGACCAACATGCAGCGTTTCCTGCTGGAAATCTCCAACCCAGAGACGATCTCCAACACGGCGAGCTTTGAGGGCTACATCGACCTGGGCAGGGAGCTCTCCACCCTGCACTCCCTTCTCTCAGAGGTGCTCTCCCAGACGGACCAGGTACTGAAGACATCCTGACGTAATGACAGCTGGGTTTTCCATCACGATTGAGATCCAAGATTCAAACAGATAAATGTCAGAACACCCACGGTGGTAGCAAGAAAACAAAAAAACTATCATGGTTGAATTTTCCAGGGTTTTACACAACAGCTTATTCTCAGTGTTAAATCCAGAGGCATGAAATGTGCAGATTCATTCTCATCATGTTTGTTGTGGAATTTTACAAGTAAGGATGAGAACATTTCTTCAGAGTCTAAATCCTTCTTAGACTGAAGCAGGATGTTTATACTGCATTCATCAATAATTCATTGTTTCATTAATAAGGAGTACACAGGAGGAGCGTCCTGAATAATGACTGTTCAGACACATTAGCTGTGGCAGCAGATCGTCTGGATTGTTTTATTTTTATTAAGACTTCTTGATGTCATTTTTTAAAACAGAGATTCCAATTTGAGACATACAGACAGTGTATATATCCACAGTATTCCTACGTCCCATGATGCTTTGCGCGAAATGTGCACACGACTTCCGGTTGACCGGAAACACCGTTTGTTTACATGCGAGTAATACAGTTGAAGACAGTCCAAACTTTGTTGTTTTCGTTCATTAAAAATGTGGGAACACCACTCGTTTTGTTAAAAGAGGAGGGACAAATAAAAAGAAATTACAGATGTTACCTGATCGCGCAGACATAATTTAAAACGACATAAATAGCGAACGCGTTTGCTCCGGCCTCTCGGCTAAGGTTTGTTAGCAGCTATCCCGGCTAAAAATACCGGGAGCATCTGAGATCTATCGTTTTAAGACAGTAAATCTTCCAAAAATCTCATTAATATCCCTCCCCGAATAAAAAGAAATTACAGATGTGACCTGATCGCGCTGACATAATTTAAAAATACATACATAGCGAACGCGTTTGCTCCGGCCTCTCGGCTAAGGTTTGTTAGCAGCTATCCCGGCTAAAAATACCTGTCGCGTCTGAGATCTATCGTTTTAAGACAGTAAATCTTCCAAAACGCTCATTAATATCCCTCCCCGAATAAAAAGAAATTACAGATGTGACCTGATCGCGCTGACATAATTTAAAAATACATACATAGCGAACGCGTTTGCTCCGGCCTCTCGGCTAAGGTTTGTTAGCTGCTATCCCGGCTAAAAATACCGGTCGCGCCTGACATATATCGTTTTAAGACAGTAAATCATCCAAAACTCTCATTAATAAACCCTCCCTGAATAAAAAGAAATTACAGATGTTACCTGATCGCACAGACACAGCCATAGAGAAGGATGCAGGAACACTCTTTCTTTGTTTTGGGTCCGTGTTGAAAACACTGTTGTTTTAGCCAAAGATTTAGCTTGGTCCGGTTGTTGGTGCAGCCGCGAACAGCACAGCAGGTACCTGAACCCCGGTAGGACATTTCAGTAAACGTTCCGTTTAAACAAAAGCTGTGTTTGCTCCGATAAAATGAATGAAAATAACTTTCAAAAACACCCGCGATCCATACTCCGCCTATGGAATAAGGCACTTCCGGTGTCGGACAGGAAGTTCAATGCACATTCGCAAATACAGTGACACCCTCAGGAATACTGTGGATATATATAATATACGGTATATACTATATAGGGAGCGGTGGTTCAGAGGTTAGAGAAGGTGGGCCTGTGATCAGAAGATCACTGGTTCAACTCCCTGTACCGACAACATCAAAATGTGGGTGGGAAAGGTGAAGCACCCACACCTGCCTCCACCCTCATTTGCCCCACTCTGAGCCCTTGAGCAAAGCTCTTAACCCCCACCATCTGCTCCCCCCAGTGCTCTAGACAGCAGCTCTCTGCTCCACACAGAGAACTGTGGTAGCTCGGTGGTCTGTGGTTGTGTCAGCAAGGACATCTGACATAAAAACAGTTGCCAAGTCTTTTTGTGAGTTAAGGCCCCAGCAGAGCTCAGCGTAAGGCAGTACGCCGCTGTACGTCGTACGTACGCAGAGGCACAAGCGTAGCCCCGCAGGGCACGGACGCGCAAAGCTCAAATTTTACGACCGCGTACGCGATGCGCGTTGTCTCACAATAAACTGCCCGGCGCCGGACTGTTTTGTATGTGACACAAATGTATTAAATTCCTCTTCTTCATCGCTAAACTGGACTTTTCTTTTGTTTTTTTGCCAAAAGTCAAGTAATCTCTTCCTCCTCCGCTGACTCCATGACTGAAATGAATGAATTTGTCACGAGCAAATTAAATTAATGTCCTACCTGGCTGCGCGACGTTCTAAATATTTCCTGGTGGGCTGTGGGCTGCAGGACCAGCACTCCCTGTTTTTATTTTTATTTTTTAGAACTTTTTTTATTTTTATTAAAAAAAAATTTTTTTTAGAACTTTTTATTAACATATAAAGTTTAGAAACACCGCAGCGGCTGCAGCCGAGCCAGCTCATGCCTTTTTTTTGTCTCCCACCCGACCTGTCAATCAATTCAGTAGGCGTGTCAGCAAATGACCAATCAGCGACCTCAGTTTGTCCCGTAGGTAAACGCTCTGCGCGCAGCTGCTCAAATTACAACAAGAATTTGGAGCGATAACGCGAGCATTTAACGCGAGAACGAACGCAGAGCTGTGCCTGTGAACGTGTACGCACACAACACGCGCGTAGAGCGGCGTACAGGCCGTAGGCAGAGCTCTGCCGGAGCCTTTAGTCCACTGTGGCCGACCCCTGAAGAAGGGTGCAGCTGAAAATCCATCCGTCCATTTTCGTCCGCTTATCCGGGGTCGGGTCGCGGGGGTAGCAGCCTAAGTAGGGAGGCCCAGACTTCCCTCTCCCCAGCCACTTGGAGCAGCTCCTCTGGGGGAATCCCAAGGCGTTCCCAGGCCAGCCGAGAAACATAGTCCCTCCAGCGCGTCCTGGGTCTTCCTCTGGGTCTCCTCCCGGTGGGACATGCCCGGAACACCTCACCAGGGAGGCGTCCAGGAGGCATCCTAACCAGATGCCCGAGCCACCTCAACTGGCTCCTCTCGATGTGGAGAAGCAGCGGCTCTACTCCGAGTCCCTCCCGGATGACTGAGCTTCTCACCCTATCTCTAAGGGAGAGTCCAGACACCCTGCGGAGAAAACTCATTTCAGCCGCTTGTATCCGAGATCTCGTTCTTTCGGTCACAACCCAGAGCTCATGACCATAGATGAGGGTGGGAACGTTGGTCAACCGGTAAATTGAGAGCTTTGTCTTTTGACTCAGCTCTCTCTTCACCACGACAGATCGGTACAGCGCCCGCTTCACTGCCGACGCTGCACCTGTCCGCCTATCAATCTCACGCTCCAGTTTTCCCTCATTCGTGAACAACACCCCGAGATACTTGAACTCCTCCACTTGGGGCAGGACCTCCTCCCCGACCCGGAGAGGGCACTCTACCCTTTTCCAGCTCAAGACCATGGCCTCGGATTTGGAGGAACTGATTCTCATCCTAGCGAAGTCACACTCGGCTGCAAACCGCTCCAGCAAAAGCTGTAGATCACGACCTGATGAAGCCAATAGGACCACATCATCTGCAAAAAACAGAGAAGCGATTCAAAGGCCACCAAAACGGATCCTCTCAACACCTTGGCTGCGCCTAGAAATTCTGTCCATAAAAGTTATGAACAGAATCGGTGACAAAGGGCAACCTTGGCGGAGTCCAACTCTCACTGGAAACGAGCCTGACTTACTGCCGGCAATGCGGACCAAGCTCTGACACCGGTCGTACAGGGACCTAACAGCCCGTATCAAAGGGCCTGGTACCCCATACTCCCGGAGTACCCCCCACAGAACCCCCCGAGGGACGCGGTCGAATGCCTTCTCCAAGTCCACAAAGCACATGTAAACTGGTTGGGCAAACTCCCACGCACCCTCCAGGACCCTGCTGAGGGTGTAGAGCTGGTCCAGTTTGCAGCTGAAAATAAAAAATTTAATTAAATTGAACAAAAGCAAATAAAATCTAATTATTACCTTTTCCTATACAGTATACATACTGCTTTGAATAAAGGTCAAGCAACTGGCACTGTATACACTATATCAATTTCTATAAAGTGTTCAATACAGTCGATCATTATACTCTCTTACAAAAATTGACTTATTTTCAAGGCAAGAAAGTTCATGCTCAATAATCCAGGTACCAAATCCAATAATTCTCAGTCGGGTCATCTGGACAGTTTCTTTTTTATAGAAACGTTTGACGAGGGACAGAATGGCCCCAGAAACCATCTTGGCTCCAGCAAACTGGTTGGTCCACTTAAGGTGTTTACTGCTTGGTGGGGAAACAGTTTGCTGGAACTCCTCTGACTGATGATGCCCTCCAGATGGAGGGTGAAACGTTTCTATAAAAAAACTGTTCAGATGACCCAACTGAGAATTATTGGACTTCTTTTCAACTTTCATTTTCTGCAATATAAATATTTTCTTTCTATTTAACTGATGGGTGCCAGGTCGTGGTCACTACCCTATCATTACCCTGCTCTATGGTAGTCCCGCAGGGTAGTATACTGGGTCCATTGCTTTTTTATTTTTATTATACATAAATGACCTTCCCAAAATATTTAATCACTCCAATATTTTAATGGTACTGTTCTTGTCTGGCTCAAATATTGAATCTATCAACAGTCAGCTACATGCAGATCTTCAGCAATTGCATTTCTGGCTACAAGAAAATTGATGATTAATGTAAAAAAAAAAAAAAACTGTATGTACTACTACTACTACTACTACTACTACTACTACTATAATAATAATAATAATAATTTATTTATAAAGCCCTTTAAAACAACCACAGTTGCAACAGCGTGCTGTACACATGAAATCAAGAAAATTTAAACACATAAAAATGAAACAGTTGTTAAAACATTAAGATCAATAAAAACAATAAAAACAGCGCCAAGCAAATTCAGTCTGTGCTAAAAGCCAGGGAGTAAAAATGTGTTTTTAAAAGAGTTTTAAAACTGGACATTGAAGGAGCTCGTCTGGTGGAAGAGGGAGATCGTTCCACAGTTTTGGAGCAGCAACAGAAAAAGCTCTGTCCTCTCTGAGCCTCCATTTGGACCTCGGCACATCCAGATGTATGACTTTTTCCTCACCTAGGAGACATTTCACTATATCAAATCCTCTTACTTTTTTAAACAAACTCTTTCTATTGTCACTACTTGTAAATATCTGGGAATTACCTGTATTTTAGATTCTCATTTAACTTATCATGACACAATCCTTATGTACTAAGCTGAAACAAGAAATTATGTTTACCCGTACTCCAAAATTATATCAAATTTGACATCTTCTGTTTCGAGCACTTATCTTCATGCCATAATACTTTCAACTAAGTTGTACTGTTGACCTGTCTGGTCTCTTACTCTTAATGAAATCCTGAAACCCAGAGCTAGACTCTACAATAAGGCCTACACAATTCACATCAAACTTCCCGGCTGGACTCATCGCTGTACAGCTCTTTCTTCTTCAAATGCTCTAACTTTTCAAAGCTTTGTTTTTTCTACACAGCAGTATTAAATTGTATATTCAGGTTTTTCATGGTGGCAGTAATGTAGTACTTTCTACTTTGATGCCTAAAACCAATTGTGGACATGGTCGCTCAACGGTCTGCTACAAGCGGACACTTGTCTCTACCAGCCTTTAAAAACTTTTATGGCCAAAGATTGTTTTTCTCTGTTTATACTAAAGTTTATACTAAAGCATGGGATGACATTCACAACATATAAAGTCCATCTCAACATTGGCCCTTTTTAAGAAGTCTTATGCTCGTCATCTGTTGGACACCTTCTTTTGCAATCACCGTTAGGTGTCTGCCAACAGACTGCCATGTAAATGCTGCTGTTCTTGTATTTTGTAATGTGCTATGTCTGTGTGTCTGTTAATGTGATGTGATGCTGGATAATAAATGTGTGTTTTATGTTCTGCAGAGCAGGAACCTGCTGTAAAACAGCAATTATCTTTTCCTGTTTAAAAATTAAATACATAAATAAATCCTCAGAGATCCATTATCATGTTTGTCTGTGCAGAACGCAGCCTCGAAGCTGGGCCCTCTTCCCAGGATCCTGAGGGAGGTGAACATGGCTCTGTCCAACCCGTCCAGTGTCCACATGACACCTGGTCAGCCGTCAGAACCGGTGCACTCTCCTCCCGCTGAGGCGGGCAGCAGCATTTCCACGGGCCTGCAGAAGATGGTCATCGACAACGAGCTGTCGGGGTAAGAAGAACAGTTTAAGGGCTCGGACAAGAATCTGGGTTTTACATGAACTAAACTGTGAAGATAAATCTGGTTTCTGCTCCGGTTCTTCTGATCAAACTTTCACACCATAAGCACAGGAGGATCAGAAATTCAAAACTTGTCGTGTTTCATTACAGAGAAGTGAAAAATAAACTGTACTCAAGAGATGAACATGATGGCGATGATGATTGGGATGATTACAGTGACAGTGGTGATGATGTGATGAACGTTTTAGAAAAAAGTTTAGACTTTTTCTAGTTAGACGAGAAAGCTTTTCTGGTTGGAGGATAGTTTGTAGTATTGTCAAAGTAAAAGCTTAATTCATCTTGTGTGATTGCTCTGTGTTTTTCTGCATCTCAGTCAACCAACAGTCTGTCTACTCTTCTTCATGAATGGCTGCAGGTTGGGTTTTCTTTCTGAGGCTTTGCTTGTCTGAACATCAGAATCTCTGAAACCTGTCAGCCCTCATGCAGATAAAAACATCACTTTATCAAGCTCATCTCTCGTCCTCTCACTGCCTGACGAGCAGTTATATGAGCTGAGCATCATCATCTACATGAAGCAGCCACACAAATGATTATATGCTGAAATAAACAGGAAGTGAGTCAGATATCTGATGCCTTTAGGATCAATAAAACTAATTAACTGCTGGCCCTTTAGAGCCAGGGTGTCCATTTTTATCACAGTAGCTGTTAGTTCATGTGTGTGTTTGTCCACATGAGCAAGCTTTGAGAGTGAAATTCAAATGATCCCAACTCTCTCCGTTAATGTCTTCTCTTCCACTTCATAGTT